>JAOEHI010040474.1:0-22063 GCA_025447815.1 Percopsis transmontana
CCCCCCCCCCCCGTCCCCCCCCCCCGCCCCCCCCCCCCCCCCCCCCCCGCCCCCCCCCCCCCCCCCCCCCACGAGAGCGAGAGAGAGAGAGAGAGAGAGAGAGAGAGAGAGAGAGAGAGAGAGAATTTACTAAACACTCAATGACCAACAGATAACTGCAGATGTTTAAGTAGATATGGATTAATCTACAGTAATTTGTTTATTCAGCTATTTACTAACCGGAGAATGAATGCTGAGTCCCTGCACTAGAGAGCTCACTGGTGCCCCCGATGGCTAGGATGCCTTCTTTCCTATTAATAGCCTTTTTGAAGGTCTTGGCCACTTGGTCATTCTTCAAGTCGAGGAAGATCTTGGTGCACACATGGATGAAGTCTTAGAGTTTGGCAATGAATTTGCATGTATATCTTTATATTACAAAATAATTTTTGGAGTTGATGTGTCATTCAATTATCAATTGGTTTTAGTTAGTCAGTTAGTTAGTTTGTTAGTGTTACCTACAGAGGTGAACTCGTCAAAGCTGAGCTGGTTGTCTTTATTCCTGTCCACTTTTTGGAGGATTTCTCTGATCCTGTATCCGGGCAAGGGCAAGTTGGCGTGTTTGAAGAGTTCGGTCAGTTCAGCATCGCAGATAAAACCGTTACCGTTCATATCTGTACAGGGAGGAAACCCAAGATAACATTTTGTAGTATAAGTTGGTAGTAAATAATGCTCCAGTCTAGAAAGCAGGAACTTCTATGTTGTCAATTCCCTCAGGGCTGCCAATCATAAATATCAAGATCTTTACTTTACCGTTTTAAATTAGAATGTGAAGAGAAGAAGTGCCTGATGCATTTATTTTAAGGGTGACGAATTAATTTGGTGGTGCCTATTGCAGTTCTTTAAATGCATCTGTACCCTATTTGCTACCGTGTGTTGTTCACAGCCACTCACTGACATGCACGCATACATGCACTTTACTCACCAACTTTCTGAAAGGCATCCCTGAGCTCCTCCAGCTCCTCAGCTGTGACTTTTCCCGACATAATGACACCTAAATGTGACAGAGAACGTTGTGTGTTTATGAGAGCTGTAGAAGGAGGAGTAGAGAGGAATGCAAGCCACTCAGCACTCAGGTGGGGTGCTCAGAGTCTCAAATTGAATCTTTAATTATATATAAAGAGTTAACAGCAAATGTTATTAGGACAGGAATTGACATGACAGACATCGATGAGCAAGGGGTAGAACTTTGTGTCGTAGAAAACAGGGCCCCCAAACAGGCAACAGGATAGCTGTAATTTAGTAGGTAGTATGCATCTAAAGTTATAGAGGAAATATACCATGCCAAATTGTGTCCTTGTTCATAGATGTCAAGAAGAAATCCAGTTATACGGCATTAAGGGGTTAAATGTGTATGTTTTGTGTTGGATTGCCGCCAGAGTCCTCTCTCTGTCCTTGAATCACAGGACAAGTAAAAACACATCATAAGATTAAAATGGCCATTCAAATCATGGTTCCTCCTCAGTGGCCCATTTTTATACAAATATATTATGCCATTCAAATTAGCATTCTGTTTAAATTTGAAATTTGAAACATTTGAATCTATTGGCTGCATCACAGCAGACATGCACAGCAATAGTCAAACAACCAGCACAGCCAGTGAACCATGTAGGAAGACTTTGAAACAGGGGAGGAGGTACACTAGAGAACAAAACAGGCAAAACAATCAGAGATTTGTTTGTTTATTCACAAGCAAAGACAACAACGCGTTGACTCAATTCATGAGGTTTGAAATATAAAAGCATATCAATTTATTATGATTATTATTAATGTTTTTTTTTGTTTTAAGTATTTAGTTGCATTATATACATATTTGTATGTCATTTTGTCTAATTTGTACATTTTCTGGTGTTCTCTACAGTCATAAGCGGTCTTGTTTATCAAGTTAAAACACTGTCCGCTTTGACCTGACTCAGCGACTTTGTGCAGAAAAGTGGCAGAATCATGGGTATAAACTGCATGGAGCGTTTATCTTTATGTAAATCTGTGGGGTGGAGCCGCCTGTCAATTAACGTCGTCTATGACTGCGTCTGTATTGCATTTGAGAAATCAATTTAAATGACGCTGGGAAAATTAGAATATGTAGCCTACACGCTACATATTTTCAAAGAATGAGCGATTGGTTTTTGATGGAATGAACACGTTAAAAGAAAAAGGCTACTTCATCTTTTAGTTAATTAAGATAAACATTTAAGTTTATAAATCTATTTCCACCAGCAGTAAATTAGATTAGATTAGATTTTTAGCCTTTGCTTGGAGAGCTCCGACCTTTAATTTGCTGTCCCTCAACAGGAGAGGAGAAATATGAAATTCTGTGATACCTTATAGACAGGAAATACAAGGTGTGTGGTGAGACACGAATCACATTCTGCTCCTAAATAGCCTATATCTGACATGCATCTTAGCATCAGAGCTGAAAAGCCGTAGTCTTACCTGAGCTCCGCTGGTGAAATTCAGAAAAACATCCAGGGAAATAAATTCCTCTTCTCGGCTGCTCCCTACTTGTCTGTGCCGTTGTCTCCAGCTCACACGCCCTGGTCCCGGTATGGGCTCAGCTCCGCCCACTGGCGTGCCACTCCTCAACCAAGCCTTCCCTCTTCTTCCGTAATAAGACTGGGCTACTTAGAAATGATTTATCTGCAATATATACCTGCTTTCTTTCACTGTCATTTTCCTCACCTTCTTTTTTTATGCTATGCAAAACGCAATATTTGAAGTTGTATTGCTCCTTTGGGAATCTACACTTTTGTGGGCAATGGACTTTGATAAAGCATTCAGCAACAAAAGCATTATGAATAATATATTTGGTTATAATTGTTAACAAACATCTCCATCCAAGGATTTTCAGATAATGTCCCTGCATCAGGGACATACCCTTTTTACACAGCTATAAATTGTAAGGATAAAAATGACATGGCCAGCAGTAAATGGCAGTCTTTTGTCACACATAACATTGTATATGATGCACATAATCTATGTTGTCTCTGTTGGGAATCTAGATATTTGTATTGCTTTAAGACAGCACTGACCTAAAGGACCGACTCTAAACCCTAAGCTCCTCGACATAGTAGAGTTTAGTGGGTAACTGCCCTGCTGTGCATAATGTATTTTCGTACACTTTGCTGCCATTGTTAAAACCATCTGTCTTATCTTCCACACCCATCAGGGCCACAAGTAGGCTAGCCTTTGTTGGCAAAAGCTATCTACTTCTAACCGCACCTAGAAACTGTCTCCTTTCAAATCTGCCTGGTGGGGTGTTAGGAGCATGGCCGTACGCAGCATTAAGGTCACCGAGGTCCGGACCTCTGTATTTTTTTCGAGGAGAGCGTAAAACTCAAGATAGTACAATGACCGCAAAGAATATTGACTCAAGATCACCTGCCTGTCATCTCTCACAGTAGGCTGTCGCTGATGGGTGGGCGGGGATGGGCGACGTTCCTTTGTGGCAAAGGCATTCTACCCTAAAATAGTTCTATAATTCTACCATATTACGGACTGCAGGCATTCTACAATACCACAATAGTCGTGCTCCGTAGTGTTCCATTCACGAATACTAGCCCATTTTCCAGTGTGGTATGGTATTTTCTTGGGGTACGCAAATACAGACCAGTTGTGTTGTGAGGAAATAACAGAGCACGGCCCAACTTAACATGACTGACTACACAGCCTGTAGCGCTGGGGTTTACCTGACGCAAACGTACTGCAGCTACTCGCCTGTACATGTAAAAATTCCTCCTTCCTCTCCCCTCCCCTTATTTATCCTTCCCTCTCTCCTTCTCTTTGGGACACCCCCTCCACATGGTCCTGTCATACCTTTCTCTCCACAGTGATGTGCTGAATCTTGTCCGAATGTAAATTCCTCTTTAATGGTGGAAGATAAGAGAGCTTTACCCAGAAGGTTTTTTTTAATGCTTGTAACTTACAAACTTTGATTCTGAGGGAAAACATAGTGGCATATTGCATTTACAAAGTATTTGGAGTGGATATAAACACATCTCTGTTCTCCATTTCTCCATTTTATCTTAAAGCTTAAATCTGTTTCTCTGCAATTTTTGACTTTTCATTCGCAGTTCTGAATGTCTTGGCACCACATTCCTCGAAAAAAAAATTCCCCATTGGCCGATGTGTTTGTCCACAGCTGTTTGATTTCTATTTAAACCCTTACCCCTTCTTTACTGTAGATGTCGCCAAAATAACCTAAACTGGTGCCGAATTGTAACATGTGTGAAACAGGTAGAGTTAACTACACAGACATTCACACTTCTGATAGCACTTTGCTCAAAAGACATGTTGACCGCAGTTATTGAAGGGAGAGTGTTGTTCCCTTTTTCAGCTGGTCTAGGATTTACAACTCTAAATAGGCAACTCCCAACCCAAGTAATAAATAATGCTATGTAATGTTATAGCCCTCACAAACATCACTTTTCCACATGGCTGTTACTGTTCTCTGTTGACTGCGGAGTAGTCATAAGAGAAGTGTTTACTCCTAACACATGAATGCACATGAATGCTTTGTGCCCCTAAGCAAGGCACTTAACCTCTAACTGTTCCATTGGAGATGTAATGTGTGTTGGGAACAAAGACACATTTCCAACCTCTGTTGGACTAACACAATACTATTACGCTGAGCCCAGGTGTGGCTGTTACAGTAATATGAGTCCTCAAAAAGTGTATGTTTTTAGAAGCCTCCCAGGGTCAATCAAGACTTTCTCCCAACAAAACGGTAACACAACACCAGCCAAGATGTGGCCTGGCGGTAGCTTGCAACCATTAAAAAGACGACCAGACAGTGATGTCATGACATGGAGGAAAGTCAACGTTCCCAGGACCAGCCCAACAAACAGACGTTTTTCTTGGAATAGTTATTATAACACATGGGAACATGGAGCCCAGTAGCATATGAGCACATTTAACACGTGAAGACCAAACAGGAACATTATGCATCGTTTCAGAAAGGACAGACACATTTGATTGTGTTTTAGTGAAAACACGTTTTTTTTAAACACAAGGTCAAAATGAACACTGAATTCTGCTCCTGTGTGAATCTCCTGTGGTAAAGAGTCTGCCAGCATTCAAATAGGCTTTTTTATTTGGTTGAAACTGGCTCACGTGATAACACAGATGTCAATAAGCCATTCACTATTGTTTGTTGTTTTCCTGCCCTGAGGTAATTGGTGTGTTTTGTGTGTGGATTGATAGATAGAGAGAGAGAGAGAGAGAGAGAGAGAGAGAGAGAGAGAGAGAGAGGGAGACAGAGAGGGAGATTTATGAGAAAAAGTTGGAATTCCCCTCAGAATAACCGAAATTCTTATCTTAATTGACCGTAAACATTTGGTTGATGTTATTTAACTCCTAAAGAAGATACCAGCAAGGAGATATGAAATATAACGGTTACACCAATTCCAGTGTAGATTGTGAAAGAAAAACATATTCATAAAGACCAAATGTGTACTATCAGATTATTTATTTTGTATTATCAGACATTTCAGGTGGATGATTTTGTTTTCCTAACAGCTGACAGAGAGATGGGGGGTTTGACAGAAAAAGACCCAAATTCTCTATAAAGTCTACAGACAGACACAGAAAGAGCTATGTTTAACAGGCCGATAAAAAGGATAGTCACACAGAATAACCATTGTGCAGTTTGGGCAGGATGAGGTGAATGGTTTAAACACATGTTGCTGTGACACACACACACATATTTTCAGTGGGAATCTGCAAACACTGTGAGGTATGTCTGTGTGTACAGCAGGCTTAACCTTAGATAACCATTAATATACCTAAGATTAGAGGTGTGAGAAAATATTGAATTGCGATATATTAATTGTGCCTCTCAGGTGATGCAGTATCGATATTGTTTATTTACATGCAATTTGAGTATGTTTATAGATTAAAATTCTATTATTTCATAAATCCCACAAAACAGATGTGTCACAGTGATGGCTGACACAGGAAGAAAATAACAAATGCATTACCAACCATTTAAATTTTAAAGTTTGAGAACTAGACTGTTTGGTTTTTACTGTGTAGGTTTAATTTTTTCTTGACTTGCAATATATAACGTATCCCAAATTTGCCTGTACTATCATATCATGGGTCTTGTATCAGTGACAAAATCGTATTGTGAGTCACCTGGTAATGTTCACCCCTACCTAAGAAACAGTACATTACAATGTCGTCCACTACACATGAACCATGTCAAGGTCAAGCATTCAAACTCAAGGCAAAATGCACTTATGCTAGCTTGGCACAACTGCATCTTATCTAAGGTTTCACATTTTGAGTCGGGGTGTTGAAAGGTAGCTGACATCTAGTGGAAATCTTCTTTCCTCAAAACCTTTTTCACACTACAAAGTCAACATGGTAGAGATGGAGATGAATCCAAACTTACTGTATTTAAACTAAACTAGGGTGTCCACATTATGCCCCTTAGTTCCAGTTAGCATAGAATGACATTCTAGACGATTCTGTGCACCAGTGAGCAAAGTCAAGTCCAAATGGTTTCTCAAGATTGTTGTGTAAGAACTCAACTAGCTTGCACAGAGCCCTGACCTCAAACCCCTTTGGCCTGCACATGAGGCCTGACCTCAAACCCATCTAACACCTTTGGGATGAATTGGATTGCCAACTGCGAGCCAGGCCTACTCTCCCAGCAACCTCACTAATGCTCTCCTCTGTATGGAACCAAATCCTGCCAGCAGTGATAGTTGACAAATTCTGAAAAACGTAAAAAATAAACGACCATGCCCTGATGGACTTCCATCAAACACTGAATTGGCAACCACCATGGCTGTGGTTAAGATGCAGAGTAAACAGAGTAAGAAATTGTTCAAATTAATTAACTAGAGAAACAATTTTATCAGAACCTTTTTACTGTAGCCCCACAATTTAGGGGCTTCTACAGTATTTTAATACTACAAGGAAAAGTAAGGAAAGACTGGAGAGGGAGAGACATCCGAGGGTGTTACATCACATCCTGTGTTTGTGAGTGGACTGGCTCTGAGCCAATCAGGTTAGATCTTTAGCCTCCAAGAGATTGAAGGGAATACATGATTCGGAAACAAGTGGGAGAAAGGAATGCATGCTACATCTGTTTGGGCTGCAGAGTGCTCAACAAACAGTTCTGTGACTGGTTTGCCTTTCGTCCTTGTGATAACAATTGAACAGCATTGTTTTGGGTAACCGTGCACTTTCCGTTCACGTCCTTTTGAGCTTGTTCATTCTGTAGAAGAAAAGGTTATTTTAGTAACGAACTAGGCCCATTCCTAAGTGAATGGACTGAATGTGTTTGCCCAAGTGTCATATTCGTGTGCTGCAAACAAAGAATAAAAATATGATTAAGAATAAATGTTAC
Source organism: Percopsis transmontana (assembly GCA_025447815.1). Taxonomy (NCBI): domain Eukaryota; kingdom Metazoa; phylum Chordata; class Actinopteri; order Percopsiformes; family Percopsidae; genus Percopsis; species Percopsis transmontana. The sequence continues at coordinate 7,391 of JAOEHI010040474.1, forward strand.
CATTATCTTTTGACTAGTGACTTACAAAGGCAAGTGAATGGTTTGCGTGTGTATGTACTATTGCAAAACAATAGGGCTCCGAGTGTTGGAAAGAGCTGTGTGTGTGTGTGTGTGTGTGTGTGTGTGTATCAGTGTGCAGCTTTGAGGCAGGTCTTGTCAAGAACAATACTCAAACCACACCCTTCTCAAAGCTGGCCCCCTCCTCTTCACACAGCTTGACCTTATTTGGTTCGTGCTGCCAGCTCCACTGCTGATTGGTTGGGAAAAATGCATTCAGATTCCTTACTTCTGTAGAATTTACACCTGTACTGGCATGCAAATGAGGATGTGTACACCACAAGTGCCCACACGCACACACAAACCTCTGTTTTTTATTTATTTATGAATCTAAATCTAATCACTTCCTGCAAAACTAAAATGTTTCGGTAAGTGTTTGGTAACATTCCACCCAATAATTAAAAATCTTCCCCTCTCACATAGCATATTAAATCTGCAAGGGCCAAAATCTGTGAAGCCACAGTTGGTCCTTACTAGTGATGGTTTGCAGGTGCATTGTCAGGTGTTCGACAATTTACCCAAAATAACTTTAGATTCCTCTTATGTATTGTCCCAGTTAATATACTGTTTTACTAGGAAATACATCAAATTATGGAGGAAAGATACTCTCTGACTTCTGTTTCTTGTTGACTGTAAATATTAAAACCTATGAAAGTGGAGCTAGACCTTTTTGGAGTGCAATGCAAGCGTTACTTTCTTATCTATATGAGAGAAAGAATTTTAACTATTCATAAATCAATTTAATTACTACGTTTAAAGGTATTTAATAAGCATACATTGAAAATCTAGAAACAATGGAAATGTTGCATTCTAAATGTTATGCAAGTAAAGGCACTTCTTTATAAAGCAGTTTTTCCACTATTTCCCAATCAGTGATCCATGTTTTTGTGATGCATATTAAATATCCTACAGCTGATGTTTCGCTCTAGATTTCTTGGAGATGAAAAACATACAGGGAGCATTTTGAGGAAGCACTTCAGGGTTTTGAGGAAGTTAATGCATTATCCCATCTTTTAATGCTCCTGTGAAATGAGTTTGCCTTCATGGGAACACAATAATTCTCTGAAAATATGACAATAAAAGAGGAAAAAAATCATGGATGAATTGGTTTGACAGTTAGCCAATGAGAGTCTGTGTATAAAATGTAAAACATCACTTGTGTATTTTGATCATTTAAATGGTGTTTAAAACTAAAATAAATTTCTGTACATTTCTATTTACAGAGACTTTAGCATTTCTGTCCAGGGTAAATCATTAACTTTAATATATATGGCCATATGAATGTATTTCAATGACACTTCATAATACTGTCCTCAAAGAATATAAAGACTATGAAAGTGTGACACATTAAACACAATCAGAAATCTTTACAGAATATTTATTTCCCACGGATACAGAAACAAGTAAATTATTCTCTGTGGGTCTGTTAAGATACACTTCCCATTGAAAACCAGGTCTTACATTCGATTATACTGTACATGTATGACAGTATATTAAAGAATGTCTTTAGTTTTCAAGTATGTGTGTAAATTCACGCATAGTGGGTTCCATGCTTATATTGTGTGAAGAACCCACCGTGTAGAATTATATATACACACACATACTTCTGCTTTTTTTTTACTTGAGCAAGAAGCTGTTGGGATTTTGACCCACAAAAGTATTTGTAGACCGTCTGGTCTTATGGTAAGTCCATCAAGATCCAGAATGTTCAGCCAGTCAGTCTGTGGGCTCCCAGGCTGAGTCCAGCTCCGATATTATGGCCCTGGATTAAATTAAACAAATATGATTCCAGTGTCAGATGAATAAAAAGAAGACTTCAAAATATATACGAACATTAGTTGGTACAATATTAAAATAATTGGCAATGCAAAATATAATAAACTGATATAAATCCCAGATTTTGACAGTTATTAGAGGTCATTTTACGAACCATATTTTGTCTCACATTGTCTAACTTGAACACCTGCAATCAGATTTGATTAATTATTACCATAACAATGACCTCCTCACCTCTGTTCCTCATTCAGGTCAAACTCGGCCAGCACTCGGCCAGCCAGCTTTGGTGTTGCAGGCAGACAGAAAGCTGCAGACAACTGCACCAGCTCCACTGCCCTCTGGGGGGCACCGGTGCTAACACATAGCGACAGGAAGTTCTCCAACAGCGCATCACTGATGAAGAAAATAATGGGACAGTTAAAATCCTTCAGCTTTAAACCAAATCATTCAGGATGTCAAAACACACAACCCATCCCGGGCCAGATGTAAAAATCTAAAGTTTATTCAAACCCCTACGACATTTAAAAAAAATAATATTTTTTCAATTTTTTTTCAATTTTTTTTCAATTTTTTTTTTAAATGTAGTGAACTTTGGTTGAAACTACATCATCTATGATGTACAAAATAACTCAAACCAAAACAGATAACTGTAGATATTTGAGAGACTTACGAGGGAACTCTGTTCTTTGTTCTGAAGAGCTGCAGCATTTCCCTGTAGAGAGAATAAAAGAGTTTGACGGACGTACCTTAAGTCGATCGTCTAGCCTGGACTGACGGACAATACCCTGCATTAATACAAAAACAAGCGTGGGGTTTTCTCCCTCACCAGGCCTCTTGGCTCCTGCTGGCTCGCAGGAGGAGGGATGTGATGTGGGACAGAGAGGAGGTGCTCCACTCCAGGCTGAGCCTCCCTTTGTCTCCCTCAAACACACCCTTCACATCCAGGGCACACACCGCAAAAGACTCCTGGACCTGATGGGACACAGGGAAATAGTATGTAGCGGCAAATGTGCCACACTACAACACGCTGCTGTTTTTGTAGTCCACACTTAACGATATGTTAAATAGGGACAAGCTAAAATGTTTTGTATTGGAACTTTAGATACTGTTTGGTATTGGTGTGGTTAAAAGGGTCTTTGGCAGTGGGCTGGCCTACAAACCTCAGGACTGTGTTTCTCTCTGGCCATTAGAGCCAGCAGCTCCTCCACCAGATCAGACTTATTATCGTGACCAAGCGAACGGATGTCTGGAAAGCACAAACATTAGATTGAGAGACGTTGAACCACTCTGTACAATGCATACAATGCTAATGATGAGGATCCTGGGAACCGGAGAGATGTATGTAGAATACAAAGAGAGAGAAAAATCAGACAGGCAGGATTTAAAGCTGCGATATGCTTGTTGTTAATGTCCTGACCATAACAAGCCATAAACCAGTTCTATTAAAATCATACTGGTAATCAAATATGGCATATATTAAAAACATAATAGCAAAAAACAATAAACAAACAATAACAAACACAAACACTATTGAAACATTGAAGTATTTATTTTTCAAAGACGATAATAAAAAAATAAAAAAGAGGAAGAGGAAACAAACAAATTCTCCCATTGTCCATTTCTATGACAGGCAGTGTCCTGTGTATGTGCTATTTGCTACCCGACCGTGTGGAGTATTTCACCTGATGGAATAAAGCCGCAAGGAGCACAAGTAAACCGTCTAAGAACTATGTAGACAGTAGTCTTTTCGCTACACCCTCCAACATACATTTATGTACAACATACAACACTGGCCAAGGCCAGATTCACTTCGCTACCAACAACAGTGACCTCACCTTTCCATATGGAGGGCAGTAGATCCAGGCGACTGTCTGTTTCCAGAGCCTGTAGCAGGTCCCTCATTCCCTGAGGGTTGGGGAAGTACAACTACACACACATACACACATCACAGTGTTCATTGAACAGGAATAGTAAAACTAGTATTGACAGAGAATCACATCGTCAAAAGCCACAGTAGGTATATTCCTCAATACACCATGGTTGAACAGGGGCTTGTACAAGACAGAGGCGCTGTGTTACACTGACCGAGGGGATGAGCTCTCTGTACCACTTCAGCACTACGTCAATGTGCTCCATCATACACAACAGGTTGAAGAAGCGACCGCTGGTCACAGGAAAAGGATGGAAAGGAATATATTGGACGCATTATAATGTATTCTGCATGGTTACCAGAGTCAAGTGTGCACTGTGACCAAGCATTTCATTATCATTAATTGTTGCTGCTCTGTTGGTGCATTTGATAAATAACCACTCCCTATTGGTCCACTAAATGTTCATGGATATAGTTCACAATGACCTTGAGACTGAAAAGTGGCACTCTTGGGTTTGAAACCTAACACGCAGTGGCTTGCACTCCTCTCTATTCCACCCCACCCCCACTTTTGTGGACAGCTGTGTTTCAAACATCAACCATGTGTTGGGGGGGGAGGGGGGTGTACCTTCAGAAGAATTTATTTATATATTATCTGATAACCGACTGCCTGTTAATAGTCATCTCCCAGCAGCCACATGATTTGAGGCAGGCTGTTGTAATGGAACTGTTTGTCCAATGTGGAGCGAATTTTACTTACTAGTAAACACTCTGTTGGTAGGAATCCCCCAGAAGCCTCCAGTTCTCCCCAACACCCACGAGACTATGGACTTTGTAGCCCTGTTCCATGTCTTTAGTGTCTAGACACTGTTTTTGGAAAGAAAGACGAAACAGTGAGATTGGCTAAAGTCTGGCAAACTGTTCTGTTAAGTAGAAAATTCACAGACAGAAAGTTGCAAATAATGTTAATTGAGACACAAAGGACTTACTACTCTCATGGCGTTGGAGAAGAATAAGACTGGAGAAACAAAAATAGATCATGGAATTAACAACACAGCCTCAAAACACACAACACAACAAAACAAACAAATTGTTCATGCATACACAATACATATTTAAAGTTACATTTCTATCCACCGGTTATTGTGTTTGTACTTTTTTGCTGACTCTATTGTATAAAATATGGGATGTACAAATAGAAAGCAGATTGTGTATATGTCACATGACCAATTTGTCTCAGTTCTGCTTTCCTTCAGAAACCCCCCCTCCCACTGGTATTCAAGTCTATTTTTTGCAGCAAAAGTCTAATGCATTTCATCTTCATATTGGACAGACTTGAGTCTGCCTAATATGTCTAATGTCTTCCATTTGCACGTGGAACACATGCAAAAATATATACATTACCATCATCAGGATCTTGGCAGGTGAAGCTGGTTTCTGCCAGCTCTGACATCACTTCCTGTAAAATGTCAGTTTGGCTCTGGTTAGCTGAGGAAGGGAAGAAGAAAGCAGGGCCATTAAAAACATATACACACAGACAGTGTTCAAGTAACTCTAATGACTGTGGTCTTGTGTTTACCTCCTTTATAGAAGATTCCCAGGAGATGGTCAAAAGTGGCCAAGCTAGGGGCTGTACTGACACACAGGCAGACAACCAGACAGACATTATAATAAGAGGTAGACAGGGAAAACAGATGACACACTAACACCGTACCTGCATCGTATTTTTCCATCCAAACCATATTCATAAATCACATGTTGCTATCCAAGTTGTCATCAGACTATTGAATGGCAAAATCTTAAAACTATACAATGTTTAAAGTAGAAACACATACAGTATGAAAAATAGACAACAGTGTGTGTGTCTGACTCGTATAAGCGTCTGTCACAGCGTTTGTTTCAGTCCAGCAGTCCAACGTGCATCTATATACTGACCTATCCCCAGAAATTTCATCTCGCTCAGGGTGTGTAGTGCCTGGGTTTTTGCTAGTGAACCACAATATCTCAGCGCTTTCAGAAGGCTGTTAAATGTCAACAGGTTGGGCTGAACCTTCTGATGGCTCATTTGGTTTAACAGCTCCTACACACAGAAACAGAGGGACAAACAAATAGTCATTATATTTAGTGTTTTGCAGTGGATAGAAATGTTTTAAATACCCTTTGTCAAGCTAAACTGGGACTTTCCACTACAAGTATAAAAAAAAACATGGTTAAACACGTTAAGAGTGGTAGTTAGTTATTGTGAAATGTTGATAGCTAGCTAAGCAGAGATACATCAAAGCCTCAGGCTAGTGATCAAGTTGCAATAGAGTGTGCTGCGATTAACGTCAGCCTCCCAGTGGTAGTCAAGAGTACGCATACTAATATTATAACTGATAACAGCACAACAAGTTAAGCACATTTTCAGTTTTGTCCAAGTCTGACAATTTGTGATGGTCATGAGTAAACCCGACAATAAGCCTTACAGTGATGAGGTCCCATCTTTCATTGAACTTTTCTCTGAGCTCTGGAGCGGCTGAGATGAGAGCACTGAAGGTATGAACGTCAGCTGGAGAGATAGGGAGAGGAGCTTGTTACAGTAGCTAACAGCTAGTAGTGTGCACATCTTTCAATAACAAGCATAATGCTAACAGGTTCGTTTTAGAATAGGGGCTGATGAACAAACCCCTCCCCCCCAAAAAAAATATTGGAAATATGTTTTGTAAAACATTTGTTCTAAAAAAGGTATGTTTGTTTCTTAGTAATACTATACTAAAAATACTTAACTATACTCATGTTCAATTAGTTCTAAAAACCAATGTGTTTCGAGTTTTCTTACTACTCACCAGTTAGTCTGTTGTTTGCCATATCTGTGTACGCGTTAAAGGCTTTCACATAGGCTCCATGCTGACAGAAACAAATGAAGTACAGTAATTGTAGATTGATGAGAACAGATAATGGATGAGCAATGCATGCACATGGAAATCTATGAGGGGTGGAGGTTATTAAAAATATATGATTAAAATGTGGCTGATAAATTGTCATGTCGTGAAAAATGTTGAATTAAAAAAAAAAGAATTGTAATTTTTTCATTCAATGCAGCATTTATCATTTGCATCAAAGCTGTTTGGCTGACGGGTAAAAGTTACAAAAATTCCTTGATAAATAAAACAGGCTAGTGAGGCCGCTCAACTTGCCCTGCTTGGGAAATAAGCCTATGCCTGATTTAGCATCCCAGCGGACCTGACCAGATTACCTGGAATGGTGCGTGTCGTGTAGTGGATACTCTGTGGCAATTGCCCATAGCTTGGGATCCACCCTCACACAGTTAGGAAACGGGAACAAACTAAATGAGGCTGGACAGGCGTAATGTGTATTCCAATATAATTAATGTGGCGCTTAACCATTTAGTGGTGAGCATTCTTGCCCAGTCGCCTAACACGGGGTACAAGAAGATGATGGGCCCCCTGCGATCAATGGGGCACGAAGTGCAGCAGCGTCGGGTCAGGGCCAGCGTGATTGGCGTTTCCCTACACAACATCCCTAACCTTGTGATCTATCTCAATGCCGCTTGCGAGCGACAGCATTTTCAATGAATACCTGGAGCCAGTCGACGTGGTATTGTATCACTTCATGCAATGTCGCGGTATTTTGAACTAAATTTACACATGAAGCACGCTTCTCTCTTATGAACTCATGGACTTTTTCTGCATTCGCAAATGTTAACCTGCTTGTAGGTGAGGGCCAGCCTTTCATTAATAGTAGACATTACGAATGGAGAGGAGCAATGGATTGAGCGCAAGTTATCAAAATTGCACAAATGTTTTGATAAATGAGTCCACGTTATAAACCACCTTTCTTTTCAATTAACAGGTCTTTTTATCACCTGTATATTAATCAAGGAAATATGGTAATTTTGACCCTTCAGCCAAACAGCTTTAACGCAAATGATAAATGCTGCCTTATTGAATGAAAACGTCAAGCTCATAATTAATCAAACTAATTCCAATTTAATAAAGCGACCTTTGATTTTATCAAATTAGGTGAAAATTACAATTTATATATTTATAACAAATGCACATTTATCAACTTAATTTTTAATTGATATGATAATTTATCAACCCTATTTTAAATAAAATAATTTGTATAACTTCCACCCCTCATAGAAATCAAATCACAGTGATTGGACTATTATGATTTGTGCATGAGAGTGCAAGGATAAAGCCTGGACTGTAAAGCTTCCTTAACTCAAGTCCACACACTGTTCGAGAGGAAAAATAAAATCAACAACCAAAGAATTAAAAAATAAAAATGTTGTTCATTACAGCAACCAGATGAATTCGTCCATGTGGACTCTGTAGGGAGCTATATAGTAAAGGGTTGGGAAGCAGAAGTTTGAGAGTTAAGCAAGCCATTACTTTTGTAAACTGTTCTGTTACAAATAGCTATTTTTCTATGTAACAAATTTCTAAAAAGGTAAAAGCCCTTTGATTATCGTTTGTGAAGTTCAGACGGGTGCATTTGATCTTCCAGCTGAGGGAATCCCTGGTCTTACCTTCACCATGCCTCGGATCAGAGCACAGTAACAGCGTGCATCTCTATCAGGCAGCAGGCTGAAGATCCTCTCTGCATTGTTGTTCTCTCGCCACACAGACTTCAGGAGGTCCGACGGCCGACGCACCCTGCCTTTTCTCCTCCTCACATCCTCTCCTGGTACCTTTTGGAGACACACACACACACACACACAAAAAGGTAAGCGTGCACACAAGCCACACAAAGAGTCTTAATCAGTCTTTAAATGAAAATAATGGACTATAATAGTTTATGGGATGCCTGACCGTGTCGTCCGTCTCTGGCCCCGCCTCCTGGAGAGGATCTCTGTCGCCATAGAGACAGATTAGGTCCAGCAAATCATAAGTGGTTTCCTTGGAGACAGTTGTGCCTGGGATTTGGGTGAATAATACACTGTCAATATCAGAGTGTGTGTGTGTGTGTGTGTGTGTGTGTGTGTGTGTGTGTGTGTGTGTGTGTGTGTGTGTGAGTGAGTGAGTGAGTGGACTTTACCAGCTTGAAGAAGTTGATCATACATATCAACGGCGGCTGAAACCTTCTGTAAATTGATTCTCTCTTTCAGAGCCTCCTCGCTCACCTCCTCCAGTTGCAGCGACACACTATCTGGCATCAGACACTGAAAGAGCACACACATGCAAAGAAGTTAGTACAGGTGAAAATGGAAATGCTTTCGTAGCATACTTAAGCTTTACATAACCAACATCTCTACTCCTCTCATGGGTAAATAAGGAAATCCATGGCTTAGATATCTTCTAACCATAAACTGTAACCTACAACCCCCCGATCTGACTGGGACGTGTGACTTTCTATTTGTGCTTGGTGTGTCTCGCCCTTACTGGTATATGTGGTTCAGCAAAGTCTTTGGTGAAGAACTTTGGGTTGTTGTCGACAAAGTATTTGGCGGCTGCTCTGCCTGACTCTTGAGACAATGAGTACAGCTTCTGCAGAGCACAGAGGGACAGAAACATAGGTAAGGTGTTTATACTGACGGATACAAACACAGAAAAGAGAAATATAGTGTCAGCACGTGTTTGCGTACAAACTCAGAGGAGGTCCTAGGAGCGAGGTAGGGGTCGTCCTGGAACTGGTAGGGATAGGCTGTAGGGTCCTGGAGAGCAGCACACGCCAGCATCATTCATAGGGACACAGATGAGTGAACAAGCACATACGTACAGGCTGAGTGGTGCGGAAGTGCGAACCAAACTCTTACCCGGTTGGCGGTTGAAGCCAACGCCTCCAGCACAGCTTCTTTGCTCCTGTTGGATTAAGTAGAGATAGTCAGAGTGCAGTCAGGAGGCTATCTGTGCTACAATCAAGCAGGTGAATGTAAGTGGATTCTTAGCCATAGCTGCAAATGTTTTGATCCGATAATCATAATATATCAATAATAATATTTAATTGGCAGCTGAATGAACAAAAGTTAAGTTACGGCTATTTCTTCTGTGCCAACAAATGTGAAAGCGATCGATTGTTGACGGTTCACCTTTTTTTAATGTAAATCTAGTGACAATGGATTTGACTGTGGCTGTCATCTTAATTTCATGCTTTTCATTTCATTTATAATAGTTCTATATAGATATAGGACTATTATAAATGAAATGAAAAGCATGGAAATAAGATTGTCCTTAGTTTCCTCTGTGCATGGTTTCAGTGAATACCATGCCAGTATGTTGTTGACTTTATTAAGCAACAGAAACATCAACCATTCCAAGAGGATAATAAATATTAACGCTTACCATGATTTCTTCCTGGGAATGACAATAGCCTCTGCAGACTCTGTAGGAGCGTAGAAAATGTGTTCATTTTCATAATCTGAGTAGCATCGTGCCTTAGATAATCAGAAATCGTTTTCGAGATTTATGAATAAATCCTCCTCCTTACCGTCTTTAATTGGAGCAGCTTGTTGGTGCCGTGATGTACTGCAGCTAATATTCCTGAAAGCAACAGGATACGTGCAAATTAGGCACTGTGTCATAGAAAATGCGCGCCCGTTCACGTCTGTCAGTGAGTATGACATTACTACCTTGTAATGACTCATTGATGGTGTCGCTTTACTCTGTTGTGTACTGTTTATACAACAAGGTAATTCTGAAAATGCATAACAATCCTCACTGTGTTATGTGCAGTATTTCATAAAAGTCAACCCAACAAAATGATGTCCATTATCGGAATGTGATATCTCAGACAACCCCCCCACACACACACACACAATCAAAACCAACATTTGAAAGCTACACCAATAAATTCTTCCGACTTTCCTAGTCTTAGATTTACAGTTAAAAAAAAATCCATGACCTCTTCAGATGATGCTAGCTGAAACTATTCGGTCTTCTCGTGACTTAGAAAAAAAACAAAATAATGAAGACACAATTGATGGAAACATACAATACATTCTCATTAATAAATACAACCCCAACCAACCCCTACCTGTGCCACCACAACTGTTCAATGTTATTGAGCAGAAAACGGCTGTTCTTCTGGATGTAATGCCCTACGTGCCTTATGGGCGCCGCCATGTTGGAAACAAACCCAAAGGTTGCTGGGAGGAAGATACTAAGTCCACTTAGACATGTGGACGAAAACTAAATCTAACGAAGTCCTATATGTAAAGCCATACATTTTATGTATGTATTTATAAAGAATATATGAAATAAGTGTGTTATGTGTGTATTATGTATGTGTGTAATGTCTGTTGTCTTTCCCCTTGATTTGAGTGTAGTGGTTCGGTCGGGAAGCTTGCACGTGTTGATTGGAAGAGAAGTAAAGTTAATGTCACTTCGCATACATGTGGTTTATCATGACTGAAATGCATTACTAGATGAATGCAGGATAATTAGGACATTTCTCAAACATGCTCTTCGGAAAAGAATTGCCATGGAGGCGACTGGAAAGCATGTCATTTGGCATGTACACTCCCGAGGAAATAAGGTGAGGTTTAGCTGGTTAGCACAGTGCTAAACGAGGGTTCAAAACAACAGCAATTCTCATAATGTAAACATTATGGTCGCCGTTTTTATTACAAATTGAAAAGGATCTACTTGAACTTGTGGTACAGTTTAATGGGGGCATGTCTACTTCTTGTTCCTTCGTGTACTGGAACAGGTTTTTTTTCAAACGTTTATCCTTATCTTCTGGTCATGAATCTTCTTGAGAAACATTACGTTATTTTCTATTCAGGTTTCCTAATTGATAATTCTGTAATCAAATTTAATTTCTTTGTTGGCTTGATCTGTCCTTCAAATGCCAAGAACCTGGGAATGGTGTAAGAACATTGCATGTCCATTGTCCAATAGCCCAATAGCTGTCATTAAAATAAACCTTCAGTTCCCTCCCTTAACCGTAGACATAGTTTCTACCCTCTCTCTATCTCTCTCTATGCTCCAAAAATGATGAGGTAGCTCTTGATAAACAAGGACCCCTGTTTTGTTGTCTATAACAGTTTTATAGTCAAATGTGTTATAATAACACATTTCACTTATTGCAACAAAAAGATGGAACATTGCCATTATATTTGCATTAAAGGGATTTCATTTGTGATTTGTTTCATTTTTTTGGTGGAAAAACAGTGGGTAAATACAACCACTTTTGTACCCCCCTACATTTGACTTTTTTGTCTTTGTGTCCTATCTAGGAAGTTGAGTGTGAAGCAGATCACAAACTTTATGTTCCTTGACAGCATTGGGAATGTTGCTGCTAATGGTTTGTATGACCTGGCTCTTGGTCCACCAGACAACAAAGAGGTGAATCTCCACCAGCCCGACACTTGCATATAGGACAGATGTATTAGCATTAGCGTATATGTTGACGTCAGTAATGGTGGGAAAGCTGTATCGGGCATCTTGCAGCTAGAGAATAGGCAGTTGAGGAAGGATATCGTGTTTATATATTATAATACAATTAAATAGTATCTGTGGCAGATACATCATTATCAAAATGTTTTTCTCCCTGAATATTGACATTGGTATCGGTTGGGCTGTAATTCCATGTATTTAAGTCTCGGCATGATTCACCATAGCCTAAACATAGATAATTTGTGAGGTGGCACATTTTGAAACTGTCAAGGACCTATCAGGATTTATCGGGGGGTATTTTTCTCCATGCATGCAGTAGCGTCAGTTAAAGGTTTGTGCCTTGAATTATCCTTGTTGTTGAAACCAGCATTATAATAACATTTTGGTTTAAAAACTGTGTTTGGGTCATTGCATGTAGGGGAGTATAATACTAATTTTTTCTACTTTTTGTAATCCAGGTGTGTTCGACCTGCTGTCAGGACTTCAACAATTGTCCTGGTCACCTGGGCCATTTAGAGTTACCCCTGCCAGTATACAACCCACTGTTTTTCGATGTAAGAAGACACAATTAGTCGATTATTAAAACATATTTAGTCTAAGATCTAGTATCATTACATAACTTTATAAACCTTCTGTATTTCGGAAGAATATTTGCATAGGTCTACATGGATAATAGCTGAGCAGAATTACTGTTTTACCAATCACCATGCAAGCCCTTGATTGAGCGTAACTACTTTTAGTAAAAGCCACCGTTAACATAACCACCGTTATGTTAGGTACAAATCAGAGGCACACAACTGGACTGAGCAAATGCTCACACAAACACACGCCCAGCACAGTGTATTACAGTGATCCGTTTAAACCCTGCTCTGCCCTCTCAGGCCAATGAATATACACTGGCCCTTTTAATACTCATAGAACATTAGATAAAACCACCAACTAACTTATCTTTTGTCCTCTCATCCTTCCCTAAACCATCTTTCTTCTGCTTTCCTTCTCAACCCCTCCTCTCCCTTCTCTGTCCCATCCCCATCCTCCTCTGGTTCTCCACTTCCCCGACGCCAGAAACTCTATCTGCTGGTTCGTGGCTCGTGTCTGGTGTGTCACACGCTGACGTGTTCACGGGCCATCATCCACCTGCTGCTGAACCAGCTGAAGCTCCTGGACCACGGACTTCTGCAGGGAGTCTACGAAGTCGAGCACGCCCTGAACAAGGTTGGTTTGGTTGGTGCGCCATGTCCCTGACCCGTAGGATTAGAATATGCCACATTTATGTGGGCTATGAGCCAGTGCCGATTATCAGAATGCTAAATTGAAACATGTAATACGTTATTTTAGGGATGCACCGATTGTGTTTTTCTTGGCCGATTCCGGTTGCCGTTTTTTCAAACGCCTGACCAGCTGGTTTCGTCGCTACCTGATTTAGATTTTCATAGTAAAGCTTTCACAATTTATTTGATGGCTCTAGGTCGTTTAGATGCAGAGATATATAACACTGCCAGTGCTGGCGTTCATTACCTTTTTACACTTTTACAAGGCAGCGTCCATTTAACAGGATAGATTGATTAAAAATAAGCAATGTAGCTTACTATTTTCTGTGAGATGAAATATTATTATGCCAACAGTTTTGCTCTCATGTTGTATTTAAAAACGTATTGACGCTGAAACTTCTGATGTCCAATATATACCAATTTTACCTGAGTATATACTGTTCTTTACATGTCTTGCAAACTTTTAACATCTTCCTCTAACACTGTGAAGAATTTCCACACTGCAGACATGTTTCAGTCAGGGCAGGCTACCATGACAACTAGCTACAGTTCTAACCTACTGAGCTAGAAGAGAAGTCAATTACAGGGCGTGTGAACCTGAAGTCAGTGCGGCACATGAATGCGGCACATGAATGCCGCATCTGTGTAAATGTGATTGGCACATAACTGGCTATATTTAGACTGATTGACCGATCACCGGTCAGTGCAATCAAGGTGAAAATCGCCAATTGCCAAAGCCAATTTCGATCACTGGCTGGTCAATCAGTGCACCCCTAATTTTTCAAAATAATATGTATCCTTTTGTGTCCCATATTTTATGCCTTTTTTTAGCCTACGAGTTCTTCATTGAATTTTGCAACTCAAAGAAAATGTCTTATTAAAATGTAACATCTCTGTCAATGCAGTCTGTATGGCTCTGCCAGCCCCAGGAGTTACCTTCATTATGTTTCAATTATTTTATCCGACAGTTCCAAGTATTAAGTAGGGGATAGGCAACTTGTCAATGATGCTTACAGGTAGACGGGTGTTGGGGATTGAACCCACAACTTTTCTGATCTTAGCCTATCCTGCCTCAGGTGTGACGTTGTGGATCACATTAGGGAACACTGATTTTGTGTGTGTGTGTGTGTGTGTGTGTGTGTGTGTGTTAGTTCCTTGAAGTGAACAATAAGGCCACCGGAGATGAAATCCAACAGGAACTACAGGAGTTCACTGAAAAACTCATCGCTGAAACTGGAGGTTCGAAGAGCAGCAAACCGGTCAGTGCACACACAACATAGTGTACCGTATATACCCGAATATAAGACGATACTGAATATAAGACGACCCCCCACTTTGAGGTCCACGGAAAGCTTTC
>JAOEHI010040484.1:0-20206 GCA_025447815.1 Percopsis transmontana
TGTGTGTGTGTGTGTGTGTGTGTGTGTGTGTGTGTGTGTGTGTGTGTGTGTGTGTGTGTGTGTGTGTGTGTATGCACGCAGTAACTCTGTCCCCTGTCTTGACATACCCTATAGGGTAATTTCATCAGCCTGGCCCCTGTCACCCACAGATCTTTTGTTGTACGTCTGCAGGATAACAGGAGCAGAGTTATCGCTGTGATGCTCTCTTCGCCTCTCAGTGGTCTGTGTGATAACAAGAGGGGTCAGTGACAGGGAGCAGCATGTATGCGTTTTCCCCCACTGCAATACACCAGACATGCACACAGTGCAACACTGAAGCCCATCAAAAAAGTGGGAGCGGCTGTTGGGGGAAGGGTAGAGGCCGGTGTGAGCTAAGGAACTTTTCCTTGATAACTGGTTAAAACCACAACGGTAAATCAAGAGGAAAATTACGGAGTGTACTTTTAAAGTAACATGAAACATCAAGCAATGTAGACTGGCTTTTCTTTCTAGAATTATATTGTACTTGTGCAGTGCCCGTACAAAATGTGCCCCAGTCAAGATGAAGTGAATTTGAAGTTCAAACAGTGCCCTCTAGCATCAGCACAGGGGGGTCTGCTACAAAGTTTGGATGTCACAGTCAGTGGTTAAACTCTGATGTCACGCACACTACTGTCCAGTTTCCACAATGGAAGAGGAAATTGACCGTTAAAATCACAGTTTAAATTGTTTACATGCGGTGAGTGGAACATTTCATGTGTGAACACTTACGCAATAATAAAAATAGCATTCAACTTAATAGCTAACATGATCATCTGGATGCTGTCATTACTAACATTTAGCATAACAAAATTGCAAACTTATTGCATGGTGAAAACACCAGGCATTATCATACAGAGCATAAAATACAGTGTAGGTGACTTACGGACTCAATAAACGCACACAACTTCAAGAAAATTCAACCAGATCCTAGGCTCCAAAATCCTTCCTGGTGCAATTTCAGTATGATACTCTCAGCCATATTAGGGAAGTCAAGGAAAATGTCTCCAGGCACAGTGCCTGGAGTTGGGCGCCATTTTGGAGAGGTCAGGATCTAGTAAATGTCTGCAGGCACAGTGCTTCTGGAATTGGGCGCCATTTTGAAGAGGTCAACATTCTCTTAATTGTCTTTTAATGATATATCTTTAGCATTTCACATCCAAACAACTTGACACTGCACTCACTTCGGTCCTCAGCAATACACCCACCAAGTGTTTTTTTCGTTCTAAAAGTTCTTAATCAAAACCATAAATCCTGGAAAGCAAGTCCTGTTCTGACAAGTGTTGTGTGAGGTATCCAAAAAGCAATTTGATCTCGTACTAAGCCACACCCTCAAGAAAATGAAGCATTATCAAATTAATAGTTATTACAAACATGGAAATACCTGAAAGTGTAATTTTTTTTTCAAACCATGACTTCATGACTTTCCTTAAGAGACTGGCAATGCATTTCAAACATATCTTTCCCAAGAAGGATCACCTTAGGATCATCCTCACTAGGGATGGGTATCGTTAAGATTTTAACTGTACTACTCCTTTTACCGATACTTTTCATCGATTCGGTACTGTAGCGGTACTCTTATCGGTTCTGAACTACAAGATAGACGAAAAACTGTGAATTTCTCTTCCTGTATGTGATGGACTTTCACAAGATGTCGAAAGATTGGTCATGTTTCCCCCCACACATGCAAAAGACTTGTTACCATTAGCATTAGCAATTGTAGCATTGTCAGCATCGACTAGTAAAGTGTAACCACACTTTTGAACGTTCAAAAGTCGGCTCTTAAAAACAAGAAAAAAACAGAAAAAAGGGGAAATATTACTTAAAATAAGCAAAATTATCTGCCAATAGAACAGGACAAGATTTCTGAATACAAGTAAAAATATCCAGCCTCAAAAGAGCCAACAGATATCTTAAAACTAGTGTAGCCACACTAAAAATAAGTAAATGTTTCTAAATTAAAATAATCATTTTTAGACAACAGCGTCATGTTTAGGCTACATGTTTATGGGTCTACCCCATAAACATGTAGTGATGTTTCATTAGGGAACAATCGATTGATACGAATGTTCACTATTGGTCTTTAAAAAATAAAAGATTTAAGCTCGTTAAACACTAGATACACAGCGGACCTGTCCCCAAGCATTTGATCGATCCCACTTTCATGTGAGATAAGGAGAAAGTATGTCAACAGGCCTGCCAGGTAAACAACGCGGATGTACACTCTTAAACAGACCTTTGACCTATACAATCACCCCTTTTGGCATACCTGACATCCCCGCTACAGAAAATGCTAAATATGGGGTTTGACCCCGCTAAGAGCCCAGAAAAGTAATCCGCATGAGGGGAAAAACAGCATCTGGAACTGTTATCTGAAACAACATCACTGGAGCATTGTAGGCACTCCTGTAACCTCTCACGCTGACCTCTCTTCCTCTCTATTTTTTTGTCAGCAGTTTAAAAGGGACAGTTTCTTCCTGGTGTAAAATGCTGTTCTTGCAATGATATATTTAAATCGTATGAGATGCATTGAAAGTTAGGTTTGACTGTATAAAGGTTTCAACACTGTCAATTATCTGGAGCAATAAGTGGTGTTCTGTTGACAGGAAGAATTGTGTGGGAGTGTGGGCGTGGTTTAGCCCTGTGTGTGTGGGAGGGAATGTTTGGAGGTGTGGTTCACGGGACAGGGGGGACAGGTGTGGGTAATTAATCACCTGTCACTGTAACAACGGGAGTGCCCCGCCCCTCCCTCTCTAGCTCACCGGCGTATTAGCCACCGGCCCGTGGCCGTCCACTCACCTAGCGCACCTGTAATCACCGCACCTGGGAGGTTTTACGCACCTGACACTCATCTCCTCACTTCCCTGCTCTATATAGCTGGGAAGTGGGGAGTGAGGAGTTGTCGGTTATTGTTTGAGTCTGTCGTACCTTTTTTCTGTTTTGATTTCATTAAAATCACTCTACGGAGCTTTTGGACTGTACCCGTTTCCAGTCACGTTCCTCTGCACCTGCACTCACGTTCCGCAACCGCCACAGTCTCCCTTTTTAAGCTAGGAGTGAGCACTGCTCGAGGTGGTACGCCATATGTGGAACCTGGCGGAACAAGAGCAGGCAGTGTCAAGTCCTGCATCAGCATTATTATATTCCAGGCAGTGTTTATTAAGTCGTGTGTACTTCTCATCCTGTGGAATAAAACCGTGCAGAGCACAGATAAACGACAAATACCGTATGGACAGTTGGGTGTGTGCCACAAATTGACACACCATGTAACATGCATTTGATGTGTATATACAGAAATGGCCAACATGGCCATGTATGGAACCTTTGAATTGCTCAAATTATAACTTAATCACAGATAATTGCATGTCTTTACTGCTGAAAATGACAGAGTTATTGATGTTTTGGTAAACTCCGTACCCTCTCGGTAAGGAAGGGCAAAGGAAATTACAAGCCAGCTCTTACAGGCCTGGCACGAGCGTCCCTGCAAAAGACTGGCTCTCCACAGAGTCTTAAAGACCATTAAATGAGTGAAATTTTTAAGAGAAACTAAAATTTCGATGAACCATATCTGTAATACACACACACACCAAGGTCTGTTCACTTGAAGTTATTTAGGAAGAAAAAAATGAAATGTAACATAACAATGTTTTCTTATGAGTAAGTAATTATATATGCATGCTTTACATCACCTATCACTGTGCTTTTGGTTGTTACATGACTCACAAATGTATTCTCTCTGGATTTGGGACTGATTGATAAGGAATGCCATTTAATACTAGTTAGATAACAAAGAAGAGGGCCTTTCCCACTTTGAGGAAATCTAACACCCCGAAATTGCCTCCACCCCCCCCAGCAGTTGACCCCAAACACGCCACTGTTAACTGAAGTACAAAATAAGAACTCTTACAGACAATCGTTCTCTTGAGCTGAACATTTTTGCTAGCTATTTTAACATGTATAATCTGCAGTGACAGTTACCCTGCCAATCACTGCATTCGATATTCTCGCTCCGACGGCGGTGATTAGCTTGGTTTATTGTAGGCCTGTGCCTACTACAGACACTCGATTCTTTTCAGCTGTGTTTCAAAGCTTTTATTTTTTGGGCTTTTATTAGTATATAAAGTCAGTTTCAACGAATATGACAAAAAGAATTGCCTTCCCTAATTTTAAGCAGTTGTTTTCTCGGTTTGTTTTGAAAAGCACAGAACAAGATCCCTCCTAATGAAAAAGATTCATGAATTCAGATTATTGATTGATTACCAATTACCAGGGTTGTTGAACCACGCTCCTTAACTGTGATATAATAAGCATATACCACGGTCTATCGTGAGCTATTGCTTAATTAATTATTAATAATTAATATCCTAAACATGTCGTGACGCGATGCTCATTTACGACTGCAACCATCTGTATGTACCTCTATCTTGCACACACTTTATGTATGTCCCTTTCCCAACCTACATGCACTATGTTTTGCTCTCTCTCCAGAAGCCCCCAGTCACCCAAACTGACCCTACCTCTCTCTCTCGGTTGTTGTTTTCATTGCTAACTCAGCGTTCCAGCAGCAAGGATGACTTGGCTGTTTCAGCTATGGGCATAATATGCCACATCATCCAATTTATAGTTTTCTTTCTTTTCGCGTTTATTAAGACTTCTGAAAGACCTCAAGCCCCGTGCCTTACTAAGCATCACCGACCAATTAGGAAGTGAGGGCTCTTAATGGAGACCAGGAAAACACACAGTGCATGGGTATATTTTTAAGAGGATGTTTTCCCTAAAAGAAAAATATATGACATAATTATTAGAAGAGAAAAATATTTTGATTGTTTTTGTTTTTTTTTAAATGCACTGAAGCATTAGGCCTAATTATGGCACCTAACTCAAATGGCCCCAATATGAATTATATTAGCTGTTTACCCTGTTTACCCTGCTATAACATGTCTGTGAAGGGTATAGTCACAGTGAAAGTTAGTGCAGTCCTTCCATTTAAAGAGCATGTTTAAATTTGTTTAATGTTTATTAACGTTTGTCTGTTAAACCTCAACTCTGAAGCTTCCTTACCTTAAAATAAATCCTCCCGCTGATCTTTTGGCACGATACAATCCATCTTTCGCAGTCTGATGGATTGGGAAAAAAGAGTTTTGTTATTTAAAATCTCCATTGACTTCTATTGTTTCAAAAAAAAAAAACTATTTCTAACTAAGCTGATTGCCATCTTTACTGGTAGTGTGTATTCTCAATTTATAGAGGATATTACAATTCAAGCTGCTACTGCATAATGTTAATTTAGAAAATGTACGCCATACAATCAGCGTGAGCACTTATTGAGGATATTGAGTTAAGGAAACTACAGTCCAGTCGAGAGTTTAACAAAAGTTAAATATACCTTTAACAATACAACATTAATTTCTTCAGTGTATGTGCATTCCTTTTGTAGATTCATACAAACTATGTTCTGCTATTGTATTTTATGTTAATTTGAATTTATCATTTAAACTATATAATTTATAGACTTTCTCCCGCAGTCATTAGCCTTGGAGACGATAAGGAGCAACCTCTTTTCAGTGCTGCAAATATTAATAAAACTTAAATGCACACATACACACAGCCTGGTTTTGCATTAATAATAAATGCCTACGGATGTACAGTACATGTGCAAATAAATGGCCCTTCATTGGAAACAGTGTATGGAATGTATTCCTTTAGACTTGATTATAATAGGAAATGTGTGCTTGTGCGCTGTTAAGATAGAATTACCATTATCATCTACACTTATTTGGAGCCAGTAATTATGATGACGAAATGCTTGGAATAAACAAGAGAAATATTTGGGTCAAGGTCTTTCTCCTCATTGATACCATGTGGAATTAAATTCACAAAATAAGTTTTTCTTGAAATAGGCTATGTCAGGTCTTCCGTTGAGTCACCACACAATAAGAAAACAACTGCGTTTTAATGAGACTATAGCCTGTGGGGGGGAGACTATATTTGTTCATTTAGAGTCACCACATAGCAAAAGCACTGCTATTTTTTAATGCAGCTCCCAAGGTAAATACATGAGTTAACCATGATTGCAAGGGTGGGCTTGTTAATTTCAGGGCCGCAATCAAATTTAAACTACATATATGCAATGCTAGCTAGCAGAGTCCAACATTTGCATGGACCGCTATTCCACGATGCACCTTCAATAGTCAGGGACCCTGACTGTTGAACACAAAACCTAGCGTTATCACAGGGTTAACAATTTCTGATTCGTACAGTCCCCTGGAGAGACCGTGCTACAACTCAACCTCCACTCCCGTGCCAAGAGGAGATGGGACAGAGACTCTAATTGAATATGTGTCTCTCTACTTTCAAGTACTGTACAACATGAATTGGTAATGTAATGTAATGTGGTGTTTCTAATGCCAACAGCAACAGAGTTATGTATGTTGTTGCAAAGTCTTATCTGTTCTAGGCCACAGTGTCAGTGTGAGTGAATTATGACACCTCACACATACACACATTGTAGCAACCCAGGGGACTTGGCAGCCCGATTCACAATGAAAACAGGTAACACAGAGACAGTTGGCTGTAACATAAAGTGGTCTTTAATAACTTATTCCAGGAAAGGGGTGGTGGAACAAACTTTAACTTAGGATTCTTCCCGTCCGGGGTCTGTCAATCTTCAAGCGGAGCTGTCCTGGGAGGGTTAAAAGCACAGTCAGAGGTCAGTCCTTCTCCCAGCCACTATCCTTACTGCACAACTAACAAACAACCCCCGCCGTGTGGCCTCTCTGGTCCTTTGTTCCTTCCCCTGATTACCTGATGGCCTGCAGGTGTGACCAGTGCCATGTGTCAAGTGGCTGCAGCACTTGCACCGGCAGATAGATCCCCTCTATCACCTCCCCCAATCTAAGCCGACCTGACCCGCCCCCTGTGCCGGATTGGCTGGCCTGTTTCCCCTGGTTTGCTACAACATGCATTCTATCACACAAAGTCTAGTTATTTTTCGTTTTAGGTAAACATAAGCCATATTCTACCTCGACAATTTATCGTGTGATAAGATTATTTCTAGTTGAATGATTAACCTGAGTGGTGCCCCTTTTAAAGGTAAAAGATGTAGCTTAATAACTAATAATAAAGTGTAGTGTTTACCCAAAATGTTACACAGCATATGTTACACAGCATATGTTACACAGCGTATGTTACCATGGCGATGTGACCAAGTAAAAAACGATCCACAGTCTGACCCATTCATGTGTGCACACAATAATTGAACCATACAATCGTAAAAAACAGTCCTTCAGAGAACTTCAAGAGAAATAAAAAAACTACAATTTTACGTATGCTCACGTGCACCCACCCACACACAAACATAGGGCACGCACTGATCCAGTAGTAGTTACATATTATATATGCGCATATTTTAAGTCCTACATTAACACACTTAAACACTCAGATACACACACACAATCTCACGTAGTCAAAAAGGAGGTTTTCCCTCCTTCAGCCTCACAGATACACACTCCCACACACTGATATTTTGTTCACAATAGGGCGCCCTGAGTCTTATTAAACCTCTCCTCTTAACTGGCCCAGATAAGAGGAGCCTTTATTAAATGTCTTTTTGTTCAAACTGCCATTGATTCATGTGAGCAAATCTATTTCCTTAACGCACACGGCGCTTTAGCGCTCACAGCCTACAGACTTCAACTGTGGATCCTGTTCTGCTCTTTAATTGATTGGCCAGAACTTTCCTAATTTCCTCTGACCTCTCTCCTCTGCCAAGTAAATCTTTTTGTAGATTTTGTAAAGAGAGTGGAGAGGCAGGCCATTAAGAGCTCACACATACTGTGTAATGTAATATGAATATTATAACACTGTATTTCATTAGGGGGAAAAAATTGCTAGCTGGGCCTGTGTGTGATAGCTGAGTGTGAATCATTCCTAACTGTCATTAAGTTATGCTATCTATTCCAAGTAATCTACACCTGCAAACTTTCTATCACACTCTGTGGCAAAACAACCAGCTGTATAGACCCCAGCTATCCCTTTAACGCTGTGTTACTACTGAAATTATTTACATTTAAACCTTTTCTTTTGATAATCCAAACTTGACTTACTTTAAAAATCTAAAAGGTAAAGGTAAACCATTGTAAAGTCTGTAAAGTCAGAAGATCCAATATAAGCCGATATCTGATCTCAGCATTGGAGTAGAAAGGCAATGTTTTGTCACTTAACAATGTGTAGGGAGCTAAGAAAGCTGGGTACCTTGGTACGTAAAAACTTTTTTTATACTATGTACTGCCAAGTGGCAGATGCAGCTGTGCCAATTATAACGCTGCAGGTAAAACATGCCAACCTCCGTTACCCACGGGTCCCTATAAAACATCGTTTAGGTCACCTTTAAGTGGGTAATGGGTAATGAGTGGAGGTGACCACTTGAACATTTTTTTCAATTCGCTACTCCAGCAACTCCATTTCTTCCCCTCTCTAAAAGTGTTACTAATGAAAACAGTTGTTTGTAGAGTCAATTAAAGTCAATCTCTTTATCGGGGTGAAGAGATGATCCAGACATTTCTAAGTATAATCGTGAAGGAAATCTTGACCATATTTGTTTGGCAAGGAGGAGGTTGACATTATAGGGGTTCCGTAGACACACAAAAAAATTGACTTTATTGTCAACATCTACAGTATTTAAAAATGAGTGCTGAGTGCATGTGTGAAGTAGGCTACAAAGGAGCAGTTTCTAGAAAACCCAGGCGTTTCTAAACAACGTGATCATTTCATAGCATGTCTAAACGAGATAACAGACTTTGCTGAATGTGTGAAAATGTATGAAATCACGAACACCAGTATTCCAGTGCTTGCTAGAACCCCCAATATAGCAGTGGCAAAGTATGTCATGTAACTCGATAATTAGAGCGCCAACTTCTCCTTCCTTACTGTACCTCTACTGACGGTTCGAAACCCACGTGGGTTCCTCACAGCTTTGATCAGAAGTCACAGGGGGGACGTTAGGAAGAGGCAGCGTTTTGCGGACCAGTCATGTTTTAACTGAAAAGAGGTGCGTGGGAGAGTTGAGGGACCAGTGAACACACGGTAGCCTACATATGTAGAGAATCTAAAAAGCTTTATCACAAGGTGGTTCCGGGGTACTGTAATTCATGCACAGCCTAAAGGCAAGATGGTCAAGACGTTATACTCACCTGAACGTACTTAACACTTACATACGGCTCTCAAGGACCGAATTTTGGACTCTGATGTCTTCAAGTTCTTTAGGAATCATAAATACTGTACCATACTAACACACTGGGGGGGTTACTAGCCCCCCCACCCCTCCCTCTCTCTTTTCATTATTCGCAGTGACAAGAGCATTTGGTATAACACTAATTGCAACTCTTTGGGATATGTGGGAGGATTTTGGTGTCTCTGTGTGTGTGTGAGAGAGGTGAATAGGGCTTGAAATAGGTAATTGGTTTTGGTGCTCAGAGAGGAAGAGTTAATCAAGCCTGCTGTGTTTGTAATTTGTAATTCACAGGATGCTCACGCACACCTTTGTATTAATGTTCTTGCTAGGACATTTTATTCATCTGTCAATTCCCTGAACCCTTGAAGCTTAACCCGACCCTAGACCTGAAGGTTTAACAAGTAAAATGGCCACTTGTCTTCTGTTGTTTTTTTTATTTCTCTTTCTCACACACACACACACACCTCCTACCAGATGACAAAGTTCTTTGAAGTGTTACTCGTTCTCCCACTGGTTGTTTCTGTCGATAAGCTGGGACTCTTCTCTAACTCCCAGTGCTTCTAACACTCTCCTCTGCACTCCCGTCTGTTCGTCGTCAACCAACCAACCATCCCTCCCTCTCTCTCTACCCTTGTTTCCATCTTTAAACTCTTACTGTACCTCCTTCTAACTTCACACTCCTCTGTCTACTCTCCCCCACCTGCCTCCTCTTTTTCCTGAGTACTGAAGCCATTGAGACATTGCTTCAAATGTATGAATGAATAGAGGTCAATGACAAAATCTTCCCCATAAGAAGGGAAGGTCTCAGTAGCTGAAGAGTGGGATTGATTTTAAATATTATTGTTCAATTAACATAATATTACGGCTTTAAAAGGGGTTCCCTATGTTTCTATCAATCGCGATCACATAAACCAGTTGTGTGAGAGTAGAATGCAAATCAGTCTTCTGGACTCAAAACCTCCCAATGGATGATGGGTGTCACACTATGTCCGCATTTTATGTAGTCTCTGTTTCTTCTCCTTGATCTTAAAATAGATCTCTCCTCTTGACAGTGTCCTCTTCTCGTATTGTTTTTTTTACCTCTCTAATGCCACACTTGTACCTAATTTTTCATTCTCTTCTCATCACTTATTATTTCCCTACATAAAGGCACAATTGTCAATGTGTGTCTGGAATTACTCTTGTGGGTAAAATATGCATTACAAAAACATTGTTTTTGTGTGCTGAACATTCCCTATCCACCCCGCTACAGCTGCCCATACAGTTGTGTTTCAAACAAGCAGCGGGCTGAAATTTGGGGATCTCGGGGCATAATTGAGTAGTGTACCTTGATAATGCTATTTCTCTAAAGACCCACTGTTGCTTTTTCTCCATCTCCCTCTATCCTTCTCTTCCTCTCATGTTTTCCTCCTTTCTTCCTCTTCCTCTCTCACATTCTGTCTATCCTCTGACCTCTTCCTCTGCTCTTTCTTTCTAATCCGGGTTTCTTTTGAAGTGTTCCTCCCATCGTTACTTAAATGTTCCATCTTTGTACCCAAGTGATCCCCCTAACCTCTGCCTCACCTTAGGGATGTGCCTTTTGGCGTTTTTCAATAGTCTAGCTCATTTATCAAAGGGCAAGGCCCTTTTATAGAACAAAAAAAGTTTCTCAGTGAACGTAGCGGCTTCTGAAAGCGTTCCCCTGTTAGCGCAGGTTAGCATTCTTTAGCGGGGTTAGCAGAAGTCAATGGGGAAACAAATCACATAGGATTTGGCTTACATGGGATTTCATCATGCAAAAAGTCTCCACTTTTACATGTCCTGGTGCGGATTTAACCTTGCCACGGCGACCAGGTTTGCATGAAGATTGGATTACGAGCTCCTCTTGTTTTGTGTGCAGATTTGAAATGAGGCGTAAAGACTTAGCAATGAGAGAGTCTGCTCATTGAGTTTCACAACCACTGCTACCAAATCCAGGCATTTTTAAGATACATAATCCACTGCACCACATTTCTGTATTTCAGTCTTTGATTTGATTTATCTCACACAAGTCACAAACAAGTCACAAGTTTGTTGGCTCATTACACGTGGCAAAACGTTTGTCACTATGGAGCATAAAAATTTTCACAATCATGAATAAACATGAGGATTTTCATTTAAAAATATCAATTGTCAGATTTATGGGAGGCAAATTTGAAATCTCACATTAGCAAATAGTAAAGGGAGAAACTCTTCTTACTCCCACCTACAGCACGCCTTGCTCAAAGGTACTGCAGCAGCAACTATTTCTGCCTTCTTCCTTTAGCTATAGTTTTTCTGCTGTGGTCCAAAAATCTGAACTGACAGCCTTTTAGTGTAGTGTAGCTAAGGTAGACCTAAACCTGGCAACAGTTTACTGCACTAACCGACAAAGACATATCAATAAAGAATGAGACGGAAAGGAAACAGTTAGGGATTTGGTGAATATTGTAGAAATTGGAAATCTCTCTGTATGACTAATTCTCCCCCTATCTCTCACTGTCCCCCTCATTTAAAAAAGACCTGTTCACTCTCTCACACACCCACACTGCTGCCACAACACACACACACCACTTCTGAAACACATACCAATGCAAACTCCTACACTGTGACAATCCTTTTTGTCTATCTAACACATACACACACACACACACACACAAAACAGTATCGCCCAGAGTGCTTGCAGCCCACACTGTTTCCTATGCGTGGATAAGCCTACACACACACACACACACACATAGTGAATTGAGACACAGAGGGAAAAATCATATATTCTCTTCAGCTCCAAAGCCGTTTGATTCACTGTGCCTGGCTAGCAGAGCCACTTAGCAGTTGTGTGCTTGTGTAACCGGCCTGTGTTGTCTTGTAGTCACAGCTCCGTTTCCCCTTTAGCCCGCTCATATGCTTTGTGGGGATTCGTTTTATTGGACATCTGTTCCCTGTAAGGTGTTTGGTTCCACAAATGGTGTGAATGTTGGAAGATGAATTTGAGGGTTTTGGCTGTCGACGCTAATCAGTACACCTAAATCAAATGCACCCATTACAAATTTTACATTACAAATGAAATGTCACATGCTGTGTATACACCCACAAAAGACTCCTGCCTGGATATTATGTGCCAAACATTGTTCTTGTCTTTTCCTTTTTCCTGTCCCTCTCTCCCCATCTCTGCCCGCCTCTCAACATGTTGATCCCCACCCCCTCCGCCCTTCCCACCCTTCCCACTCTCAATTTCACACCCTCCCTGTCACAACCCGCTCTCCTAAATGGAACCATTTATGTAACAGTAGAATCCTAATGCGATAGACACAGACGCTTTGCTCGATTCACATAACGTGCTCCGTCTTGCCCTGTCTGTGTGCGCTTCTTAAAATGTCACTGCCCAGGCTCTGTCCTCTCTTTTCAGACTGTAAGGCTGACTCTACCACGTAGGGTGTAGCCTATACTGTCTGTCTGTCTGTGTGTATCTTAAGGTCCCCCCCATACAGGTGTTATCTCGAGGCATATTTGTATCGCCACAGCACTAATAGCAACTAAATGGACTTAACTGAACACAGCAACATAGAGATGGCCTCTAACTACTGTGCATGTTTTTTGTAGCCTAAGCCTAAGCATTAAGGAAATAGGGAATAATAGCGTGGCAGAAAGGGAGTGAGACAGAGAGGTAAATATGAAACTAAAAGACACAGCCTGGCACACACACACACACACACACACACACACACACACACACACACACACACACACACACACACACAATCACACGCGCGCCCGCACAAGCGCTCATTTCCCAGATGTCAGGGCCAGGCAGGGGAACTTAAACGCAGACACAGACAGTAATTGAATAAACAGGAGTTTATTGTATGTTCGGGCTAGGGGAGGCGTCAGGGGGGTGTCCGAGGCCAGACAGGGGTCGTTAACAGGCAGGCTAAGCAGCGGGGCGACGGTAATGTAAGAGGCAAGCAGCAGAATTCCAGGAACTGGGAAGGCAGTTGACAAGGCAAAGGCACAGACGAGGATTGGGCAGTCAGGAAGGCAGAGAGGCAGTCCTGGGAGCGATGGAAAACAAACGGGCGGTGAAAAAGTTTGGTCAACAATCTGGCGGTGAGTCTCCCCGGGAAGCAGGCTAAAGTAGTGCCAGGCTGATTGTAGAATTGACGCCACCTGGCAATTCCTGCACACCAGCGAGCAGCACCTGAAATCGGAACACCATGCACATGCCCACACACACACAGAGAGAGAGGGAAAGGGAGAGAGAGAGAGAGCGAGAGAGCGAACTAGGCTGACCGTGGTGGAGCCGTGACACCAGAGGTCCAGGAACTAAAAGCATTTAGGAACTATCCAGAACAGGAATTGCAATTACTTTGATGAAGCATAGTCCTTTTTCCTTACCCACTGCACCTCACAAACCCTGAAGATTATGCAAATTAGAAGTGATTCGAAGGGGACAGTTACAGTACATTTGATGCATCATTTCAACCCGACAAGTCAACTACAACAAACTGTGTTTTCTGTTATTTCTTTCTCAAGCAGGTCTTTAAAAACGCTGTTGCATCTGAATATTGCTTGTCAATATTACGTTTCACCCACCAGCGTGCAAGCTCCACCTCAATAGATAGTGAATCATCAAAAATTACTTAAAGGTGGTTGCTCTGGTGGAAAGTGAAAATGTTCCTGGAAAAAGATCCTCCTGTGGAATTTAGTTGCTATAAAAAGCAGAGAAGCAATGTGGAGCTTTGCACACTGTAGAGGGCAGTCAAAAGACCACTGGCACAGGTTTGTCATCGGTGAATTTAGCCTTCACCATCTCCAGGTTTGACCATAAGGTGTGCTGTTGCCCAGAAGCCAGCCCACAGCCATACTTACTTTACAGTAAACAGTAAAGTAACAAACAAAGGGGATTTAATAGGTGCAGTGTGTTAGACCCATATGTGTAGAGGATGGAGAGACATAGATGGAGAACGGTTGCGTATGTCTGCATGTGCATTAACTGTTGTGAGAGTGTGAGAGTGAATTGGTATAACTGAGGTATAGTGTGTGTGTGTGTGTGTGTGTGTGTGTAAGCAGGGAAATCTAGGATGAGCATGACAGGTGTGTGTGTGTGTGTGTGTGTGTGTGTGTGTGTGTGTGTGTGTGTGTGTGTGTGCGCGTGCGTGTGTGTGTGTGAGAAAGAGAGAGAGAGAGAGAGATCCAGTGACTGGGAAAAGAGGGACGTGAGTGTGTGTCACCTTAAAATCTATTTGGTCCTTCTGAAAGGGATTCTAAATCAAAGTCCCCTCTAAACTGCTCTCCTCCAGGACCCGGGTAACAAAAGCTAGCCAGTAATAGCATACTAAGCTAGTCTTCCTCTCTCGCCTTCTTCCAAAGCGCTTCCATTCCCATTTCTCCCCGTCTCCATTGTGCACCGGCCTCTCGCTCTCTCGCTCTCTCGCTTTTTAGCAGTCTCCTTCCTCTCTTCTTCTTTGTACCCGTCCCTCGCTCACTCTGTTCCCTCTCTCTCATGTCTCTCTTTAGCGATATCAGAGAGAGAATTTGGCGAGTGCCCTTAATACAGAGAGCCACTGAGCAAGATAGAGAGAAGGAAAGGAAAGATATAGAACAAGAGAAACAAATAAAAAATGAAAACATGATAACAGGTTTTGTTTTGCTTTAAATTCAACCTCTCACGCATGCCGCGCATGTGTATTTAATGCGGGTGTCCATCAAATATGTAATACAGTAAATGACACACACAGTTTGTTAAAAAGAGATATACAACACTAGTAGGTAAGTGATATGCCTACTGCAGAGCCTGGCAGTGACTTGCTCAAGGACACGGTGGTAAGTGTAGGAAGGAAGAGAAACACATTCACCTGTCCTAGTGCAGGATTTTTGAACTGCCAACCTTCTAGGCTATAACATCATTCCCATGAGTTTAGTGCACTCTAGTTTGAATTTGTAAATACAAGCATGCATCTTAAATACTAAATAGCAAATAAATGGTTCCTCTGCATACTGTATAAGCAAGGCTGTTCATTCCCTTAAAAATATATATATATAATTCATGAACTTTAATGCATTCAAATCCTTCTTGCCTTGATGTTATTGCTGCAGCTAACAAGGATATTGCAGTGTCATAATTTCTGCAGTTATTGATGGTCTCATTGTAGTTCTGGTTCTGCATTCCCTGTTTTGGATGTTATTTGTCGTCCTTGTTGTTTTGGTACTTGTCTGATCCTCTGTAGCAAAGCTCTTGCTCCTTGAGAAAATGAGACGCATCCATCACAAACCCATACACACACACACACACACACACACACGCACACGCACCCAAAGGCCAGCCTCAAATGCTGCACACAAACATACATTAACACAATGGAAGTCACACTGTGTGTCACGCACACAAAACGAAAGAATCCTCTCTCACACACACACACACACACACACACACACACACATGCAGACAAACCAACACGTGCGTGCACACAAGCGCATAGGCTCAAGCACATACACGGATGCCTCGTAAAGACACTGTAAATTTATTTTTCCAATCTTCTCACCATTAAAACTGTTATAATATAATATTTCTGCCGGCCATTTAAAAAAAAAACACATTCTCCAGTGGTGTCATGCAGTCCCTAATGTATGTTTATTTAATCCTGCATGTAAATCAGGCCACTTTTAATACCAGCCGGTGTCTAGGCCGTTGTATTTGTTTATGATTGAGTATTTAGTGCAAATTTGATAAGTAGGTTTGTGTACTGAGTGCTGTAAAATGGCAGAATGCATGAGAGGGTGTGCATGTCTGAATGAGTGTTTGTATAAGTACAACAGTATGTGTGTGTGCATGTGCGTATACATACTTGCAGTTCCTTGGCACGGCGCACAGAGTGCTGTAAACCCATTTCCCATGGCAGGATTTGATTTGAAAAACACCGTCCAAACTTATCCGGGGAGCTGGCCAGTGAAATGGGCCGAGAAGCAAGCAGCGTCCCCTATTGGCTGTAAAATAGGAAGAGCTGGTTTATCACCCAGATTGACTTCAGACAGCTTTATTGTTCAAACTGTCCCCGGATAGACCGATTATAGCGGAGGGGAAAAAAGAAGAGAAAGAAAACCAGTATGAAAAAACATCGTGTGGCATAGAAACCAGGTCTAATGTGTCCGAAAACATGTTGCTCTATTGTACAATAGAAGATTAAAAAGCACTCAAATACCTTATTTACACTGACTGCATGGTGTTGTTGAACTAAACTAAAGAAAAATCTAATTATTTAGATTTAAGTTGCAAATTTGATTAATTTGTTTTCAAATTGTCCTACCACTTCAGGTTTGACTTCGATGACTCTTCTGAATCGTTGAGAGACTTCATTCTTACTACCCATCTCACACCGAAACAAACTAAAACAAAGGTATGACAAACCGGCCAAGATGTGCAAGAAATAGAGGACTGGAGGCTTTGACAGAGGTAATTCATTGCGATGATGTCCGGCTACAATCAATGAAGGGACTAAGGCACTCAACTCGGCACTTGTCAACTGTATCTGGACTCCTTACACAGGACAGCTCATACGATCACTAGCCCCTGTACACCAAGAGATTGGATATGGTCCCATGAAGGCTCTGAGCACGGCTTATAGCTGAAATGTCAGCCATCACTTTTTAATCCTAATAAACGGCCGCACTGCAGCGTATGCATCTAGCTTTCCATTTACCTTGTAAATCAGCCTTGTAAACCAACCAGACATGCTAGAGCTAATACAAACATAATATGTTCAGAGCACAGACATACTGTGTGTGCTGAGATGAATGCTGTTTAGTGTTTTATGTAGCTGCCGTGACAGCTATACTTCCCTTCCAGGGATCAATATAGCATCTATTTACCTACTTAATAATAATAGACCCTAAAAGTGGATTATCGGCTTAGACACCTCACATCACTGTAATAGCTAGTGTAGTGTTATGATTCTCTTTAGTCCACAAAAATTGATAATAAATTATGGATCTAATGGAGTTTAAACTGTTGTCTACTACAACTATCACCACAGATTATCCTATCTTATTAGACTTCCTGACAAATTAATTAATTCAATTAATAAAAAGCTACTTGCAGAGTTAGCTTGCAGAATAAAATTTATGTAGTTTTTCATTTAAGATATGTTTACAATTTGGTTTAAAAATTGACATACTTTAAATAAAATCTCCATGTACAATATTGAATTTAAATGTGTGAACATATGTAGATATGCATATTTATATACATAAATAACCAAAAATGTATGATACACCTACTATAGAGTTACTTACGAATGTCCAGTCTATAAGCAAGAGGAGAAAGAAGATGGGTAACAAATAATTGATCTTTCCACCATCACAGCTGAATTTCTTCATCATTTAGACAGGAAGTGAGAGTTGCAGATGAAATGAAAGTGTTAGTATTACAAACACCAGTGGGGGCCTTCAACATAACGTTATTGTAAATGGAAATAAACATTAACCCCTTCGCATCAATTGTAACATGGGTTTCAGTGGTGAGTGCAGGTGCAGACAAAACGAAACACGGAAACACTAAAATGTAGAGAAAAACGAGCCACTGCTAGGCGTTTTAATAAACAAACTTAGCACTAGGGTCGGCTCACAGCCGACCTAGAAACGACGACGATGAAACAATAACCGACCGAAGAATGTAAAACAATCCCCCGACATAAATACCCCCCACAGACACACACAGGTGCACACAATGGGTCATTGCGTGACAGGAGTCCGGTTAGTACACCGGTGAGGACGAACGTGTGAGGGGGTGCACCTTCCCTGCAGCACCAGACGTTACATCTACCTAGCCTTCCCCACACAAAGGTTTTTCTAACTTAATTTTATGATGATAGTATATCTATTTTCCTCACTACAAGTAGCGTATTACTGCTGCATTACAGCATGAGATATGTATCATTCCAATGTACTGTAAAAGCACACTATTAGATTTAGGCTATATGAATCAGATATTTCTAACGCAATACTGTCTGTTAGTGTTAGCGATGTGTTATGAAGCCTGCCAGGTAAATCAATGGGTTCTGCTCCCCTTCTACACAAATTGCTGTGTCATGTGCTGTTAGCATTCTATTGGAAATCAGTGAATCTAGGATAATGTCACCCTAGAAAACATCTAATATATAACATCATACATGTCCTTGGGTTAAATGGCTGCACTGAGCCGTTGTGAAAGAGGAAAACACAGCACACAAATTGTCACATCCTTCTGTGAACTATAGGCTTAGCACTATTAGACTCAG
The DNA here is from genome assembly GCA_025447815.1 of Percopsis transmontana. Lineage (NCBI taxonomy): Eukaryota > Metazoa > Chordata > Actinopteri > Percopsiformes > Percopsidae > Percopsis > Percopsis transmontana. Next base: position 18,517 of record JAOEHI010040484.1, read on the forward strand.
AGTCTGTTAAGTGCATATGAGATTGGTAACGATAGAACGACACACACACAGAGAGAGAGAGAGAGAGAGAGAGAGAGAGAGAGAGATTTTAACCTAGCCAGAGATAGCTGGTGTGTGTGTACACTAATCCTTTCCCACAGTGGGAATGAGAGGTCATGCTGAAGACATGGTTATTGTTGAGACAAGATAAGAATGAAATTGTCACACAAACACACACACACACACACACACACACACACACACACAGAAACAAACACACTAACACTTGTACGACACATTGATTACACTAGGGATGTGATTCGGCATGTCTTCTTAGTACAGAGAAAATGTTCTGCTTAACGCGTCCTCAAATACACTCAAATAAACATCATCCATCTGGACAAGGGTCTTCATCAGTTCAGTTCATATTTATTAATTTCCCAAAGGGCAATTAATGTGCGGTAACTCATCAAGACATACACTACATGGCACATAGTCACAATTAAAACACACATAATATATCAGTGTAATAAAATATCATGAAACTTGTCTTTTGTATTCAGATGGGAGATGGCTGACGGAATAAATACATGTTTAAACTGGTTGTTTCTGGTTTGGGGCAGCCTACACCATGAACCTGAGGGAAGGGGAACAAAATAAGCATGTAAGGGCTGGACTCTGATAAAATCATCTGAGCCTCCCCCCTGACATGCCTGAAGAAGAGTTCAGACGCACCCATCTCTTTAGCCCTAATCACCTTGCAGCCCTGATGGACTATTATATAGGACAGCAAACCACAACACGACAGAAAAACACAAGGCAGATTCAATACAAGATCATCAGTGCTAGATCAATGTTAAAGGACCAAAGCTTCCTCAGGCAATACAGTCTTTGTGCCTTTTTACACAGGGCCACAGTATTAAAACAAAAGGACGGCTTGCTGTCAATAACCGTATCCAGATACATATAGCGGACAACACAGCCAGAGTCTCTGGAGTGGCTGTTATTTAACTTTGCATTTCTTGTCGCATAGTCAAATCGCTTAGTCATTCATGTCAGTAACAGAGCCCTGAAGGAATAGCTTAAACATTCACTTTAAAGATGTCACAACATGTTTGAGTGTTCTTGTTCTGTAAATGCGGTTGAAATGCAACATGTATGTATTAGCTAATAGGCTGTTCATGGGCGTCTCTACATTATGGGCCGCTCCACATGTCAGATGTCGCTCCATTGCATTTACGTGTCCGTGCCGGTAAAGGGGCGGGGGCATCCCACATTTACACTATAAACTGAACATATTATAGAGCAACTGCTTTTGTGAGTGTGTGCTGATTCTAAATGTGTGTGGGCATTGTAAACACATTAATAGGTGTGTGTGTGTGTGTGTGTGTGTGTGTGTGTGTGTGTGTTGTGTGTTGTGTGTTAGTTTATTTTCGCTGTCTTTGTTAATTGATAAACAACCACAGACACTCCCTGCCCCTCTGGTACTTTCCCAACTAATTAAGAATAACCTGCACTGGAGAATAGATAAGTGCAAGCACAAACACACACATTCATTTTAACACACATTCCAATTTCAAACTTTTGAGTATTTGCATGCCACAAGTCATTAAAAAGCTTATTAAAATGCATTAGTGTGTGTGTGTGTGTGTGTGTGTGTGTATGGTGTCTGCAGGTCTGTGTTTGTAGGTGTGTGTGTTTCACACACGAG
>JAOEHI010040495.1:0-22057 GCA_025447815.1 Percopsis transmontana
CCCCCCCCCCCCCCCCCCCCCCCCCCCCCCCCCCCCCCCCCCCCCGGGACAGCAAGCGAGAAATGAGAAGCTCTAGTGTGAAGCTCTGGGAATTAAGTCACCGCAGCACTACATAATCAGCCTACACACACTAACACACTTTCGCTGGGACAGCACAGGCTCACACACAAATGCATGCGCGCACAAGCATTCAAATTCAGAGATGCCAATGTAGCCACTTCGCAGCGTATGGAACTGCTGCTGCATACTTGCTGTTCACCTAGGACCATCCGTTACAAGGACTTGTTTGGTAATGAGAGGTATTATTGTGTTGTCATTGTTTTTTTCCTTCTAATTAGCATAGTTATCTTAAAGGCTAATAATATTACCAAGGAATAATACTGGCTGTGAAACTCTATTTTGAACCCATGTACACACACTTAACTGCATGTCTGCACATACAATCGCACATACCGTAAGGACACTGTGCATTTATTGTATCGGTTCACATGTAGTCTAACAGTATACTGTATCCACATATACGTGTGTAAAACCCACACACAGCCACACACACGAGCCGCAGAGAAGCGGTTAGTACTCTGGAAAACCTCCGTCAGCTTCAGCAGCTCACAGCAAATGACTGAATGATAACGGTACAATAATAACGAGAAAAGAACATTCTATGTTCTGTTCCCGTTATTATTGTTGGTCCTTTCGACAACATGTACTGCACAGCCCCACTGTGTCCTAACTACACGTGCTGTGTATAATTCTCAACGTTGAGGCTGAAACTGCCTCTTAAAAAGCCATCAAAACACATCATGTCCTGTCAAGCGGGAGTCCTAATAATTGTGGCTGGCAGTTATAGGAAAAATAATGTAAAGAAGTGTATTTTACTGCTTGACATGCTGAGGGCTTAAGGGGCTAACTGGAGGCACAGGATTGGAGGGCAAAGGGAGGTGAATGGCGCAATAGACACATAAACGGAGGTGTGGGTGGAGATCAGGGAGTCAGAGAGAGGCTGGTCCACGTGTAGTGAGGCAGCACAGTGGCAGAGCGGTGGAGAGAAAAGAAAAACACAGGCAGAGAAAGTGAGGGAAGAGAGAGATGGTTAAAGATGAACGTTTTGTACGAAAAAAGCAGTAAGGATGAGACAGAAAGAGAAAGAGACTTTCACCCTTGACCTCAGTTGACTAGCGCGTATCTCTCTCTCTCTCTCTCTCTCTCTCTCTCTGTCATTCTCTCCATCTCTCTCAGCCATCAGTATCTTTATGGCCAAACATGTTTTATTATGATATTCAATGTAGTGGAACACATCAATACACTTATGATACGTGCTGTATTGTACCCGATAGTTGGCAATGGTACGAAGGGTCCAGAGACAGGACCATCTGTCCCTGGTTAATCATTGTACAAGGACAGATGATAAGGAGTTGCTTTTCCATAGTATATGTGTTGTTCTCTTTGTTCGACATGATGCCTTTTTTGCACGATTGGTCAGATTTTTACAATGTATATTTTAAAATTTTAACTAAAAAACAAAGCTCTGACCTCAAATTTGTCGATCTGACTAAAATGTCTGGAGTACACAGATTATAGAATGGTAGAAATTGTCTTATAACTCTCATTCAGGAGAAACACATAGTAATACAAATATAACAAACAATACAAAATAAATACAGAATATGGTGCAGAATAGTATACATATAGCATATAATTTCATCTAAAATTAGTATGAAACATTTTGAAAGAGAAGTTGAATCATCTGGGTACATTTATTATTCATTAAACAGGTTTGTAAAGTACCCCTCAATAATATTTGAATTTGCTCTACCCACACACTAAAGTCGACCTTTAATTAATTATAACCAGCACGTTATTAGAACAGGGGTAAAGTTCCATGATGAGTATATTTCTACAGTTTTTCTACCTCAGCAGGCATACAGTATATAAAGGCAGCCATCGCAGGCAATTGCAGTGTGTTGCCTCATAGACACTTTGCTGTTTCTCATGTTTAAAATACACACACATTTTCATCCAAAAGCAAATTTAGAGATTGATCATTAATTTAAAAACATCCCGCAATCTCCAAAAACCTCATGTCTATAATGAGACGATAAAAATTTCATATTTTTCTCACACTTTCTTTCCACAGTGCTTATTCCCTTTTTTTTTTTATTTCACACGATTACATCTCAGACAGTCTCAGTTCAGATGATGCAACACTGAGAACAAAACTTAAAAAAACGCATACACAGACATACACACAGATATACACACAAATGCACACTCCCACAATCTCAAAACACACACACACACATACACACTTTTCTACCTAGGGTACACAGAACATTGGTACTTTTTGCCGTGTGTGTCCTTTGTGTGCTCACAGTTCCCACCCTGTGATAGACAAACAATCACACACATAGAGACACACATATGCTCCTGTCTGTGCTTACATAGAGAGTGAACACAGGGTGATATACAGTATGGAGGTCAGTGGACTGAGCATATTCTCTATGGGCTTTAGGGGAGCGCTTGGTCAGCAGATATAGAAAACCTATAGGAGCGTGTGTGTGTGTGCATGCGTGCTTGCGTGTGTGTGTTGCTTACTAGAAGACTTGGCTTGCAAAACTCTCTGCGTGGGCTGCGAGGAGACACCAGCACCCTGGACAGCGTTCATCCCCTCACAGGAACAAACTAGGAGAAGAGGCTGACAATCAGTCCCACCCCCCAGCGCTGCGGTTTGATCAGAGACAGAACACGCCTGTCTACATCAATTAGCAGCCTATCATCCACCTACTTAACTGCTCATACAGGCAAAGACAGTCTCTCTCTCTCCATAAATATAATCAATTATACAGCCTACAATAAACCCATTGAACTATTGCACTATTTGTATGAATATGCCCTAGTTTTCTCATAGTCTGAGAAATAGCTAATTTGGGAAGACAGCATGCTCTTGCTCACAATGTTGACAGTTCAAGTTGGTTTCTGTTATTTTTCAAGTCTCTTACAGTAGTTAACCGAGGAAGTCTGAAAATATGTGCATTGGTACGACTCCTCTTCGTCAAACTACAAATATAATTAGTATTAGTATTATAATTAGTATAGCATTATAATCCTCTACAACTCTTAGAATTATTAAAATATAGGCAAGTTTTTAAAAGAGTTTGCTTCAAGCAGGATTCGATATCTACCTGTCAGAACAAAGCATTAAGAGAAAGCACACCATTTATCAACTAAGTCATGAAAGGTATTGCTGTCAAGTCTTCTGTGGCTTAGTTGAGAAGTTATGTACTTTGTATTGATGTTATTTTCTGACAGTGTGATCAAATCCTGCTTGAAGCAAACTTTAGCTATTCAAAACATAGCCAATATTTTTAATCATTTTAAGAATTGTAGAGGGCTGTAATATAATACTCATTAATGCAGTAATGAGGTGAAACTTTGAAAACTTTGTGGAATATGTTTGTGGAATTTTGATGAATCTGCTGCTGAGGTGTGATGCAGTCAAGTAAACACCAGCGCACACACCACATGCACGCGATTGGAAACCGGTAGGGACATAACATCGGGACACAGATCTCACTGAAATCACACAAGAACAGGAACGTTTTTGTCCTATTGTGGCAAACGGCCGGTAGTACATTGTTTCTTTGTTCAGAAAGACACAAGAACATCACATCTATTCAGATGTTCACAACTCAAGGCTGTAGGACGACCTCTTGGTTAATGAAGTTGCCCCCAACTGGGCCCATAGTGACTATAGCTGTCAAAGTATCCTTTGACAATACCTGCTCCAAACTAGCTACAGAAAGTTAAAGTTGAACCTGTCCACCCAATAACAATAACATGAGTTTGGAGGGCATTTCCAACAGTCTAATATTATTTCTCATTGGCTGTGCATTATGCTAACAGCCTAAAGCTTGCCAGGGGCTGTTCTAAGTTTATGCCGGGCAAATGATAACTGATGAAGTGAGCCTGAAAAATTTTATTGCCTGACAAGGTTATTTTATTGCTATTATCACATTTGAAATAATATTGTGGTTGAAGGGAAAGACACCGGTAGGCTACACTAGGATTTCCATTTCTAATCTAATGACAATTTGTAGCAAATCAGACTATCTTGTTTTCATAAGCCTTGTAAAGAATTGGTCCTACCATATCACCTTAGTTAATTTGTCTATAAGCCTGCCATAAAGTCTCTCGAGGAGACAGACTTTCCCAAATATGAACAGGGGGGGGATGGGGGGCAGTTTTTATTTTGCTAGACAAAGGTCTAGCAAAATAAAGGTGTGCATCCTGATAACCTCCTATGAAGACTCAACATTATTCATACCTTTTGCAGCCAATACATTTAAATCTTCAGTATTGACCATAATTTGGACTCATAACTGCTATGTACAGTGCATCTCTTGTAGTGTAGATGCTTTAATTATTTTCACTTTTTGCAGATATATGTTTGATATGGTCAGATATGGTCAGATATGGTCAGATATCACATTTCACGTATCCACACATGGATACCGTGCACACTAGTGCTCATATTCTTGCCAGTGATCTTAAGGTAGCAAGGAAAGAAACATATTTAATGGATCATTTGATGTTAAATTAAACTTATAACTGTTGGAACTACAAAACCGTAGATGTATTTTTACATGATATTGGTTTTTATTATGGTATATAACTGTTTCATAAGGCAACATTTCTGTGATCATCTTGAGGGGCAGGATAGCATAATGATCTAGGTTTTGAGCTCCCAGCCAGAAGGTTGTGGGTTTGAGCCCCAGAGTTGGCTTACCTGCTCCTTGTAATAGCAGCATGTAATTGTAAGTCGCTTTGGATAAAACACTAACCATAGACTTTTATATAGAATTAATAACATGTAATTTTACATTATTTTTCTATATTTAACCAGAAGAATCCAGTGCTGTAAGTTATATCTCGAGGATAAACAGTACATCAACCAATATAAATTTCCATCCACTGTAGATTTATAGGACAGGACATTTATTGACAGATAACCTCTGTTTTTCAACAATGAAACTTTGTAATTCTACAAAAACTTTACTGTAAAACTAGAAAGAATATATACAGGGAAAAGCTGCCATTTTAGAGTAAATCATTGTTGAATTATGTATAGTATTTTTCTGTAATTGTATGGAAACTGTTTGGCAACTTATGCTGACAGACATTTTACCATTGTTTTATTTTATTTTTTTATTACAGTGTAGGCCTACAATAACCAGATTTTCTTACGCCAAAATATATAAAGTACAAAGCCTTTAACACATACTCATAATAAAACCACAGACTTACTAGATTTGTTTCATGCATACATTCTAGTAGGCTATGGCAAAATTATGAGGTCTATTATATGAGGTTTATAAAATAGAATAATGCTTGATATCTTAACTTCAATTACAGCCGACCGGAGGATTTACAGGATGTACATGTAAACTTTAAATCCAGGAAAACCCTCTTTTCAACACTACTTACTTGTCTTCTCCATTACCCAGAGTGCTTTCATCTTAATGGCAGCCATTATTGTAATTCGGTGCAGGCCATTGTGCAAAATCAGCCTATCAATAGTCACTATACTAGACAGAGAGGGTGGTTAGAGGTAGAGCAGAAGACCACTTTTATAGAGGAATGTCCCAACTGTCATGGGATATTCTGCTTTTCCCCATAGAGAAGAGAAGCTTACACATTAAATGCATATTGAGGATCTAATAATGCTCTGTAAAGACAGACAGGAGTTTGAGATACGTTACGAGTGTTGGGGCATGTACAGTATAAACTCTACTTGGTGTTTGGCAAGGACAACTGACAACCTTTTTGATGATTTCAATGGTCAATTTCAGTAGTCGAAAGTGTCTTTTGATGTTTCTTTAAAATAAAACATTTATAAAATATAATAAACTACTCATCTTAAGTAAGAGTAAAAGCACAGTAACATGTAATATATAAAATATACTGTAAATCCTTATGTTTGGATGAAAATTAGCTTACTCTTCATCTCCACTCTCACATCTCTCCTGGGGTGCTAGAAACATCACCCAGTCAGTGCAGTAGTGTAGTCAATTGCTGACCGATGCTGATGTAACCGGACGAGTCCCGCATCGGATTCGAACCCGAGGGAGGCGGACGTGTTAGCAAAGGAGGCTAAAACCTAATGGGTTCTAGCATTTGTCGCTAGCACGTCTCTTAATGTGTCGGGGAGTGAGGTTTACTCTGCACAGCTCAGCACCTCACTGTACAGCTGGCCTCCGTTACACTGACACAAGATGTGCACGTAACAACATATATTTAGCCAATCGGTGTCCTCAAGTATACAGAATTACAGAAAACATAAGTAGTATAGGAGAATGTTATCTGCTTGCAAAAACTGGTTGTTAACCAGTTCAACTATTGACAAATGTACTAATTGTAAGTCGCTTTGGATAAAAGCGTCTGCTAAATGCTGTAAAAGTATCGCTGCAAACCTCGGCTATGATTATAGTAAGTTAACATTTGACCATTTTGAAAGCTTTCAAATTTAATAAAGTTGTAATTGTTGTTTCCATATGGGAGCATTACCCTGTTCTTTCAGCACCATGTGTTAAAGCAGTAATCAGCCAGTTATCTTAACATCTGTGTGGCCTTTACAGTCCCTGGACTCTGGAAGCATGTGTAAACACAGTCCGGCTTTATTGCAATTCATTCCAAGTCAGCCACTGAGCAATGCCAAAGGAAGTGGATGTTTCTAAGCCTTAATTAAAGAAACACATTAAAATAAAGGTAGTTTTTACATTTTTTTGAATTTACTGTAACTTAAGAGTCACTTCAACTTAAAGCAGGAGCTCAGTTTCTGGCCCATGGCTCTTCAACAGGTCACATGACTATGATTTGTTAGGACCACGGGTATAGGTAAACATGCTATTCCTGTCCTCCAAACAATATGGAAATATAAACCTAGCACCCATGCAGTGTCCTACAGGGCCAATTAACACATTGAAAAGGTTTTGTGCAAGGTGAGAATTCAAGCTGTCTTGTTCAAAAAATGACATCACAGAGAGGTTATTAGACAAGAAACATGCACAAAATAGACGGAAATATCCAGTGATGAAATGGCTGGGTAGAAAAACTACAGAGTTGAAAATTTGTATACATTATAGTATACATACTGTACTGGGTAATGGTATCAGACAGGAATTAAATGTATAACAGCAGCCAGTTTAACACTAGGCTATCTGTTTTTACAGATAAAATAAGATTAGATTAACATGAAATACGGCGGTAAATGTGATAATATATTTGAAGCTCCTATGGAGAACATTAAATGCATTACATGATCACTATGAGCTCTATGCACTATGAAGATACTGCTGTTTAGATTGAATCACCGGGAGTCCTCCCTGCAAGTTTCTGCTTTACGCTAATCTCAAAGCGTTCATTACTGTAATCAAATATATATCAAACTTGATTTAGTTTGAACAAAAGTTTTCACTTCATTGCAAAAAAAGTCAAAAGTTGTCTGTAGGGGCTTTAAGAGAATACAAATCTTTTGAGTCTTTCGAGTCTCTCACTAAATAACTGATTGAAGAATAATGTCTTAGGTACACCCAAATCATAGTTTTCCAGTGGAACACTGTGTGTGTGTGTGTGTGTGTGTGTGTGGAGGGTGGGGGAAGGCGAAGGGGATCACAAGAGACATCCTCTAACAAATAATAGTTAGTAGTTGGATGTTGAGAGAACAGGCTGTTTTTTTAGATATAATACATTTGACTGAATATAAAATTGGCATTGTTTCCCTTTAGACCAAAAAAGATCAGAAAATGTCATATTTGATTATACAAATCCATGATTCACTTACAAGGTAAAACTGGGCCAGATGGGGCATTCAGGCACAAAATGTCCTTAATAGCTTTGAAAAGCAATGAAGTATTATTCAATTACAGTACGTGTCAGCCTCATTATAGTACTCTAAGAAGTATTAAAACATAGTACACAGATTGTTTGGAGCCTAGCGAACATGTTGAGTTAATTGCAACTGTTTGAAGCCATGTGTACGCTTATACATCATCATTGCTTCCACGATTGTCTCAAGCTACTAACTTGTGGGATGGGGGGCGCTACTGCCTTATTCATTAACTTTCATTGAACTCCTACCCTTGATAATGTAGCCTGGTTAAAACCATTAGCCTAACACCTGGTGTCACCCATTGACATCAGGTGGTGTCAATAGGTGTCAATCAAATCATTACCAAGTGAGTGGACCACCTTCAACTAATCAGAACAAGACCCACGTGAGGTCTTCTAAAACTACCCACCTGGACGCTAATTTGTCAGTGGTTCTCTACCCAGCTGACAAACGGTTTTCAATTGAGATTTCCCAGATTGATATGTAAAGTGGAGCTTGCAAACCGTTACAGCAAGATATACAGCAAGAGTGAGAGAGATAAATTAAGATATGGAGAGAAAGGTGAAAATATCACTAGTACTGTAGGTGGTGGTGGTGATGAGGGGAGAGGGGGACATGAAGGACTAATTATCCACTAGCACCTTTCCTTGCCTGGTTTTCTATGTGTTGACTATGTGTTGAGCTGTTGGGACTGGAACTTTTATTTCTTTACTAAATGGAAAAAGCTCTGTTGATACCCTCTCCATCATATGCAAGATGTATTGTATGTGACCGCAAAGACCGTGGATGTTTTTTTTTAGCAGCTAACAGTATATTATAATATGTGCATGCTACAGTACTTTGTATACTTGGATAGAACCTGGATAGGTAACTTAGAGTAATGGTATTGACAACACAACCAAAAAATGGCTAACAACACCATGTATTATTTGCTTAAACTAAAATGATCATTCATCAGTATCATTTTACATCATCATTTTACAGCATCTCTTGGCACAGGACCTCTCCCGTCCTGCAGTAGCAAACAGACAGGGAAATTAATTATTAATTATTAATTATTCATATGTAATCCTTAGTCTGATCAATATTTGTGATAAATCAATAGTAAGTTTAGAATTCTTGTCACATGGGATTGATCGTGTCCTGTGATACACAAACAGTAGGGTAGATTACTTTAAATACAAACGTGAATTTATTACATATAATCAGTGAAGAGTACATAAAATTACGATCGACATATGAGTAACACAACTTCACATATCCCATAAACAGCATCAAACACAATATCCAGGCTTCAATAACCTAGTATTCAATCAATAAAAGCAACCGTATTATTGCTGCGTTTAATAAACCAGCAATCTTAGAGAATAACAGTGTTGGACATGGAACTGCAGAACCTGATCAACCCGAGCCGACTCGATATGGCTACTCTAGTCAGGGGCTATAGGCTAGCTACGTTATGGCCTAGGTACGGGGAAGAGGGAGACGGCTACCGGACTGGACGAGAAGAAAGACAGATTGGAAAACCCTTTTAATTATTTTAACAACCAGCGCTCCAAACCTGAGCAGAATAAAAATGAGGTCTCTTCCAGCCACATGACTGGTTGGCTCTCTGGCTTGCTACGGTTCTCCCAGTGGACTCGCCCTGCTTGTGTCACCGGTTAGTCTCGACAGACGAGCTGGTGCAAACGTTCTTTGGTGATAAAGCCCAGAGGGGTTTGGCCTGGGTCTGTCATTTTAACTGTCACTGGGGTCGTAAATCAACTCAAAGACCTGTAGGGAGACCTAGGCATATCTGCATTAACCTTCATAATTCTGTCATTGTTAGTGGTAGAAACATGAAAATTACATTTCCTGTTTAGTCATAATTTCCCTAATCCACACCAAACATGACTAGTCCATAACTATATGTCTATATATATAAAATATTTCCTGGTTATCTTACTTCCACTTTTCCTGAAAACGTTCCGCTATGTCTTACTTGACAGTGTTACACGTCATCACATTTCATTACATTCATTCCCCATAGCTTGAATAAAAAACATTTTTGATTAACCAGGATTCTTAGCATCACTCTGCTTGGTACAAGAGAGAGGGAGGTGACAATGCAGTCGTGATAGGCAGAGGGGGGCATTCCTGTCTCACCCAGCTCTCCTGTGTGATAGTTCTCTTATCTCTTCTTGGGGGGGACAGGGATGAAAATAGGGGGGGTTGCTTGGTAGTTCCACTACATCCACTTGAAATATAAGGGACTTTGAACACAGTTTTGTAGTTGTAATGTAATTCGTATGAACCACTGTGAATGTTCAGGTTTGATCAAATTGATTTTAGCTCTGAATAAAAGAGGATAAGATGAACTAGAAGAGAAATAGAAATGAGGAGGAGGGGAGAAGTAGGATGTACAAAAGCAAAAGAAATGACTTTGGAAGAGAATAGGAAGTGGGAAGAAATTAAATGGAAGGAGACACAGATTATACAGGTCATTTCACCACAATTGTCATTTTTGATATTTAACAGAAAGGCAAATGTTTAGCGGTAATAGCCTAGCTATTAGAAGTAATTTAAATCAGTCTGTCTGCGTGTTATGGTGACCGAAAAACAAGTAAAAAAACACCACGACAACTAGGGGCGCTGTGAAGAAGCCTTCATGCTGCAGTTTTTTCCTCCAACCACTTCCGTAGGCCTAACATAAATCCATGAATTCGTTTCCCCATGTCCTGGTGTCTTGTGTTTAATGAATCCTGTAAATGTTGACCCTTAGTCGTCCAGCGAGGTCCTTTTCAAAAATAAATTTTTTATTATAAAAGGGGGTTGTCACATTGTAAAAATGTAAGCTGTTTGACTGAATCCATTTGTCTCTGCCCTCGGTTCATCTGAATGAATATCTAAAAAAATGTACAGTATACTCTGTGTGTGTGTGTGTGTGTGTGTGTGTGTGTGCCTTTGTGCTTGTACATGCTAGGTGACACAGCACTGCAGAAATCCAGTGGTATGCTGACATCGGCAAAACACAGCTCCTACAATGCTATAAAAATCCATCTAGTGGCCCAGAGGACGAGCACGGACCCTGTAAGATCCGCCGTAGAGCCTCATTTGTTCCCAGGGAACAACAGATCCAACAGATGGGCTGGGTCATCTACTGAAAATGCCTCCGCATGTAGCACGTTGTGAACGTCAATCTTTTTGCACACCGGCTGATTTAAATTTAGTGTTTCTTTCCTTTTGCTTTTGCTTTTGCTTTTTTAAACGTGAATTCTGGGCATGAAAAAGACCCATTAAGAGATTTTAGTGGTCACGTTGAACAGACCACGCCCCAAGCCACACAAAAAAAAAACCTGGATCCGAATAGTCTGTTGTAGGAAAGCCTGAATGAGCTGCAAGTCCAGGAGGCTCCCAGGAAGTTCAAGGTGAGTGGAATGAGCCACCAACTAGCAGTCCACCCATTCCCAAAACTCCTACTCAAACAGGAGCTGCACAGCCAGCCACTGTGAATTAATGGTGGGGCTTTGGCCATCATCATCATCACCTCCACCCCCACCATCACCATCATCATCAGCGTGTGGAGAGCTAATTGGCAGAATCTGTCTCTGTTTTCTGGCTCCAACTGCTGCACAATCAGTGGAAGGAAGGAAGGAAAACATGTATGGGGCAATGGCTCTGAGGCTGTGCGTGTGTGCGTGTGTGCGTGTGTGCGTGTGTGCGTGTGTGCGTGTGTGCGCGTGTGAAACAGGCCTAGTCCACTCATGAGCGTCAGACAGCGGAGCGGATCAGATGCCGGAGGAGGGAGAGGGCAGCCTTTCAGCATGTGAAGTCTCCTGCTCTCTCCTGGTTGAATGGAGCAGAGGAGTCCCTGCCACAGGGAACATGCTGCTTGACCTTCAAATGGCTTTGGCACACTGCCCGTGCGAACACACAGTGGTGTAACTGCGCTTAATATCCCTCTCCTCTATCTCTCTATGAGCTTAATATCCTTTTCTTAGCAGCCTCCATCTCTACATTAAACATATAAGCCCTCTTTATATTCTACTACTTACTCTGGTAATGGCAGATTACATGATAATAACCTATATATATTCATCACTACTCACTACTATTACTATAATGTATTATGTATTGCTGTATATTATATATATTTTATCAGCACTTCACTATTTAATTTACATACATTCATATTTAGTAAGCAGGTTGTGGTTGTTAGCTGTTTAATAGCAACAGTAGGATATATTTTGGCTAAATTTGAATATAGTCCTGCAAAGTCGTGTCATCACTGCTCGCAAAAAAATCTGTTAGACCCAGAAGTCCTTATTTGGGCAGGGGCACTTCTGCCTGACCTCACCAATATGACGTACGACTTTGCAGGTCTATAGTATTTTGTTTTTTATAGAATATAGTTTCTATTTTACCGGTCTATTATCTAATTTCCCTGTTTCCTTCGTTGCTATAACATCTGAATTTCCCCTTGATTCAATGAAGTGTTATCTTAACTTTATCTTATCTACACTGCTCAAAAAAAAAGGAAGGGAACCCGTAATCATCACAGTATAACACCGAGTTAATTAAACTTCAGGGATATTAATCTGTCCAGTCTCATTCAGGTTGCCCAGGCAGTCCAGCTCCTCCAGGATGGCACATCCATACGTGACATTACTGTCTCCCAGCCGTTCCACTTAGCATGACTCAGTTTTAATAGCGTACACTATGCTAGACGCCTTACAGTAGAGCTTTATTTGACCTCAAAGCCATCAATCCCTGCCTCCTCTCCTCGCTGTGGAAATGCTGCACTTAAGCTTTGACAAGAAGATGATGTTTTTTCCCCCTTTTTTTTTACAAACATCACAAGCTCATGAAATATCACATTGACACGCAGGAAGCTGTTGCTCGTTCAGACAGACAGGAGACGGAACGAGGTTTTACAAGCCAAAGCGGTTCTGACAGGAAAAAAACGATGGCCGTCACGGGCGTCTGTGAGCTGTGAGCCAACAGTGGCATTTCTGCCATGCTATGTCATATGTAAATGACAGCCCGTGTCAGTCCAGCGCGGAAAGAACGCGCGGGCGAGAGATAGAGAGGTAGATGGCCGAGAGACAAAGCATGAGTGTAAGAAAGTTCACAGGGAGCGGGTTGAAAATGGAAGCAGAATTAATTTGGACGCACTGGTCGCTGGGTGCTAATGTCAATTAAAACGCGGCAGAGCGACAAGCAGACATCCATAAAGAACGTGAGCCGTGACGGAGCTTGTGACAGCATGACCAGACCAAGACACCCCCACACCCACACACACACACACACACACGTAACCACTCCCTACTTTGTCTCTCTTTCTCAATTTCTCTCTCTAAATGTCGCCTTCGCCTTTTCTCTCCATCTCTCTCAGAATGTTGCCCTTGTCTTGGTCGGTGTCTCAACCCCCACACACCCCCAGCCTCTCTCCCACCATGACTGCCCCTTCCCGGCTAGCCCTTCTCCTCCCCAACGCCTACAGGGCCAAGGATAGAGGGGACAGGGTTATGGATGTGGCCTTCAAGTGAGTAACGATAATGGCCGTCCCCCCTCCTGACCCCTCACCTCACCTTTCCCGGTTCACTGAGAAGAACAAAATGCCAGCTGTGATTTGCATACAACCCTTTCGCTCCCCTTCAACGGTTCCAGCAGACAAAAAAGGTCCATTTGAGTCGACCCTGTATTAGACCCAGTGTAATTGGGGCTTTGTTTCATCTCACGCACACACACACCCCCCTAAGATATACGTGTTTGTCGTGTGACAGAGGTCAGGGGCCAGGATATCTAAAGGTGTGCACTGAAGGGGGGAAAGCCAGGTCGTGGCTTTTTTTAAACGTTTTAAATTATTTGTATTCACAAAAACTGGTTAGGATTAGTTAAGGATTGGGTTAGAGTTGAGGGTAGCGGGCTAAGGTTACATCCCGTCTCTATTAAGACTTTGATGGAGACATTGATTGGGATTAAAGCTTTATCTTCCTGTTGAGGGAAAGGCTCCCTCCACCTGAATAAGTAGCTAAGACTGACACTTCATTGGATCTGATTGATGCCTAGCTACGCCTGCACACGAAATCGCGCCCGCTTCTCTTGCACCGTTTGATTGACGGCACAATCTTTCCCGCTTCATCCCATTTACTGCGTTTAGAGTGATTTCAGCAATCCATCACACTTTATGTTCAACGTCTTGTATGAATATGGCATTTACAAAACACCTTTGTGCAATAACAACTACTATAATCGCTGATTTATGCGACGGTTGATTGCTATGGATTTAACCATTGCCACAAAGATGTGTGGTGGAGCAAGACGTGATGTGAAATAGATGTGAGAAGCCATAGGCGCTGCTGATCTGTTCTGGATACGATCCCGTTTTCTTAATGATAATGTGGCTTGGTGGTTGATCATATTTCCCAGTGCTACATCAATGTGGCTTAAAAAGTTATTTATCAACGTTGGAACCATCATCATTTTCAGAATTATCCTACTTTACATTCATACATACTTCATTTTGTAAATGTGAGGGCAAATGCCTTTTAGGAGTACGCCACTGCGACCATTGTTAAGGAAGGACCCTACATTACAAGCTTTCTCTCCATAAAAAGCATTCCGTTATCTTTTTGTCACAGAGAACCTTTGAGGTTAATCATAAACTGAAACAATTCATATGCAAAGTGTTATAAATTTTCTTATTCCATCCCTAAAACGGCATCGATGAACTAAGCTTACAGTACACTCAGTCTCCATTTTATAAAGGTACACTGCTGTATATCCACTTTACACCTGCTGCTGTAACTCGTCCACTTCAAATGCGCCATGTTGTGCATTCTGACTGTACCACTGTTGTAATGCATTGCTATTTGAGTCACCTCTCTGTCAGCTTGAACCAATCTGGCCATTCTCCTTTGACCTCTCTCAATAACAAGGTGTTTTCGACCACAGAACTGCTGCTCAATGGATATTTTTTGTTTTTCGCACCTTTCACTGTAGACTGTTGTGTGTGGAAAATCCCAGGAGATCAGCAGTTACTGAAATACTCAAACCACTCCCCATCTGGCACCAACAATCATTTTACGGTCAAGTCACTTGACTTGACAAGATCACGTTTGTTCGTTCCCCATTCTTGTGTTTGGTCTACACAACAGCTGAACCTCTTGTTCATTCTCGTGTTTGCATGCCATCAAAATCTTTATAGGTAAGTCTCGCCTTCCGGGCTAACAAGACCAGGCCCCTATCTAAATGAATGGGGAGAGAGCCATAACTGCACTTTCAATGGTCATCGGGACAAAAACTAAATAAGGTTTAAAAAGTTTTTTTCCTCACATATTATACTTATACTAGGCATGCACAAAGTCCACACGATTTGCTTAATAGGTTTCTCGGTTCGGCTGTTATAAAGCAGACATCTCTTTGGGGGGAGGGGTGGGATATGAGCATACAACCGCCATCTTTGGCACTACAGACTTCTCCCATTTTCTTTAAGTGGTCTGTCTCTTCAATGATATATCAGATGCCATGCCTGCATGCTTTGCTGCCACATGATTGCTGATTACATATTTGCATTAACGAGCAGGTATACAGGTGTACCTAATAGTGGAGTGGAGATTGTATGCCATGCATTTGGTACAGTGTTACTTCTATTTTACGTTCGATTAACGAAACAGCGGTGTTTAAATAACAAGGAGTAGTGTTTTGGATTGGATAATGGGATCTGTCAGCATGGCTGATTAAAAACAAAGCAATTGTTTGTGGTCTGCCCATGAAACGCAGGGAACTTATGTGGGTTCAAGAATGTAGCAAACATTTTCACGCAACTGAACGTGTCGCTTATTTTCAAAAAACGAAGCATACAGTAGCAAACGATTCATCTTCTGAATTGTGCGTAGTGAAAAATAAACAGACCTAGGACTTACTGGTGAATAAAATTAAATACAATTAAAGCCAATTCAGCAAAGTGGGAGGAAGTAAACGAAAGACCAAATTTTTATCTTAAAATGTCTGACTTTGAAAGAGCAGAGATGCAGTGTTGCATTGGATTTCAATATACAGATAGGGCCAAAACACAAAATAAATAATTCAGTTTGAGGATGATGATCATGAAAAATAGTTACAGTGTGCTACAGTACTACAGTTATATAGTAGTTACTTTCATTTTGTTACTTTGTTACCCTTTGTTTTTTGATCCATCACTTTAATTGACTTCCTTTTATCCTCCCCTCCATTATTTGTCCACAACCATGAAAGTAGTTTTACTACTTACCACCAATGTAGGAGGAAATGGAATACATGTCATAACTAATGTAGGTACAACACTTTAGTAGTTCAGGTCTGAAATCACAGTGAACTGAAACCACTTCAGTGTTTGATAATCCATGTAAATGTCACCAAGGATTGGAAGCAAAAGTGAATGTTTTACTTTAGATGTGAGGGAATAAAGACACTCAGGTTAGTAGTTACATTTGCAAGTTCAATTGAACAAAATAAATATAAAACTGAGTGTTTTGGCATTCTCTTCATCAAGGAATAAAACAGAGCTGCACTGCTTAAATAAATAAATTAAAAGTAGCTGGTGTTCATCAGAAGACATTCTGTTCAACCAATCACAATAGAACACTTGTTCTGTTACGAGAGTAGGGGAAATATCAGGGATTCAAAGGGAATGGAGGCACATGAGGGATAGAAAAAGTCCTATAAATAGCATATAACAGTTTTCAATTTGAAATTTGCGTCTATTCTGTGTGACAAATACATTTGCACCCGTAACAACCGGAGCTGCTCCGTCCCATCGTTCGAGCTTGCCGGTGTAATAAACCACCGGCCGGCGGCCGCTTATCATTCCAGCGCACCCCAGCTACACACCTGCCGCTCATCCCCTCATCACCACATCTCTCAGGCTAGATAAGTTGCAGAGTGGGTAATGGGGGGTTGTCTAGTGGTCTCCCAGCCGGAAGGTCGTGGGTTCGAGCCCCAGAGTTGGCCTACCTTTAAGCAGCCTAACCTCTATCTTCTCCATGTAATAGAAGCCTGTAATTGTAAGTCGCTTTGGATAAAAGCGTCTACTAAATGACCTAATTGAGCTGATTGAAGAATTGTATCAGCATTTGGACGTACAAGGACACTCTTTGACTATCTGCGTGTGTTTTCCTGCTCCAGCACTCTACACACCGTTACAGCACCTTAAGTGACCCTTGATACCAGAAAGGATGCCAGAGCATTTAATTTCCTGAACCCAATAATCTTTCAGGTAGAAAAAAAAAGATTATTTTATTTACAAAAAAATATATATATTTGTCCACTCCACTAATGCTTGCAATAGGATCTTAGCAGTAAAAAGAAAATCTGTGGATCTTAGTTTTACACTACATACTACCACTACATTCTACAAACAATGCAATGCAAATACTGAGAGTGATGTATGTGTGCAGAAAATAGTAGCAATCAGTTTCTCTGTCTGGACAATTTTAACATTAGCAAAGGACCATTAAAACATCACAGCCATGGAAGCAGACTCAGACCGTGTTTGTCTTTATGTGTGTCCGTGTGTTTATTATACTGCTCATGTTGCTCCACACCAGCCAAAAGCCTTGACCAGATCAGAGTTAAAGCATTCCCTCACAGAGGACTACGGCCATGTGCTGCAGATGTCTGAGACAGCCTTGAGAACATGAAACAGTGGGTCCACTTTGTTATGTATCCGGCTCCCTCAAAAGACTGACAACAAAATAAAGAAATGCAATCTTGGAGAGATAATCAGCGGAAGAGACAGAAAGGCTTCACAAAGTGAAAAAAATGAAATCAAATAAAGGGAATGTGACAGAGGCACAGTAGTCGTCTCAGTGAATGGGATATCGCCCCTTTATCTCCGGTGAAACTTTACAGTGGTTAAGCGTGCAGGGGACTTGAAACAGGCCATCGTTTCGGCATAACTGTCCTCCAAAGAGGAACAGAGAATCAAAGGTAGATTGGATTCTCTGGTAGAAGAACAGCAGCTAGCTGCATCTATCTATCATCAGGCCTCCACCGATTCTTTTGAATCGACTGTGAAATGCGCCCACTTGGAGGAAATGGGTGATTGCTATGGCAAAGCGGGCTTTGTAACACATTTCACTATGCTGACAAACAGTGTATTGTAGAACAACTGCATTGAACAAAATTAGATATAAATCATGCTCTTTGAGGATATTTAGGTAAAGCAAATAAACTAATGAGGTGTGCAAAAACATGAGCCAAACTATTGAGTTATTACACCAGTTTTTGTACTAAATAGTACTAACTGGCAGTAAATTAATGAACAGTATAACATTTAAGTGTAGTCACAATCTCAAAATCGTTTTGCAACACAGTTTATCAGAAGTTTGTTGCTACTTTAGGGTGATAGCAAAGGCTCCACCACTAAGCTCAACACTCCTCTTAGCTGCCTGTAGTGGCCAAAACAGAAGTGAGAGACAGTCTCAAATCCCATTTTAAACACTTAAGCCCAGTCCCCACTTAGCTTGAACTTGCTGCCTTAGCATTAAGTTAAATTGAGATGTGAAGCAGTGCCTACTCAGCTATCCAGTGGTCATTTGGCAGCTTTCTTAAACCCCAGGTGATGCTCACTGAACAATAGCATTCTATTACATGCAGTAAACGGTTGCTAGGTTGCATTGCCGCTACTGGTGACTATCAGATGGTCTGTCGGCGCGGACGCATGATAGACGATTCATGGGACTGCGCAGTCACTTGGCGGGCGGCACTGTCAGCAGCGCCCTCCGATTTCCACCTCCACAGAGATTTATTTGAGTCTCTGGGCTCTCTGTCGCGGCACACATCAAAACAAAGCTTTATTGTGCTGTCTCTGTTTACGACGTAATTACAGAAAGGATTTATGCCACTGCTGTCGGCCAGCTTCGCCTGAAGCCACCGTGTCCTTGCAGAAAGGCAGGCTGCCACACACCTGGCACAGCGGGGAGAACAGATTAGAGGAGCATATGCATCAGTTACTGAACTGCCTCCACAAATGCTTACCCTGGGATGGGCAGTAAAACAATGGAGTGATTGAATCACGCATTCCATATACTGCCCACGTGCGCATCCACACGTGGGTACTCAGTTGGAAATTAATTGCTGACCACTAAACTAATTTTCGGCAAAAAACTTTGAACACAGGGAGCTAGCGGAGAGTAGGAGGGTGGATAGAAGTGAATTGATTCACCAATAAGGCAGAGGGCCTTGGTGCTAATCAAAAGCTACGAGCCACGATCATGTACTTTGCCCTGTCTGAATGAAGTGAATGAACTGTCTTACTTGCTGTGCTCAATCTCCATTGTCTTCTATCGTGATCCCTCATTCATTCACAATTCCATTCCAAGGTTACTGTGGTAACCTGAACTCAGATAAAGATGGTATAAAATAAAACACTGTTTGTGTTCTTCTACCTTGAAGGCAAACTCATGCAGTGGAACTACCAGGCAACCCCCCTCTTCTCCTCCCTGTCCCTCAAGAAGAGATAAGAGGGCTATCACACAGGAGACCTGGAGCCTGGCACCTCTGGTCCAAGGTAAAGCACCCTTGGGAATGAGATATAATATAACCACACCTCCTTATACTTATGATTATATAATTATATATTCACATTTGGGTAAACTATATATTACTGTGCTTTTTACATGGCCTTATTGTTGGTTTACATCTGAAAGTAATGATTGTATTCAAATGTTGAGATTTTATGTGGTAACAGTTGTTGGACCTGGGTTGAAAGAAACCAAAGGAAGACATAAAGTGTAAATTACCCAGGATAGATTCATTTTAATTGACAAAGGAATGGAGGCTGTATTTTAGAAAAACTGTGTTTTCGTTTAAGCAACAAATCCATTTATTTTTCTAGTTTAATTAAATTTTTATATACGTTTTTCACCTTTTTTTATTTTATCATTTAGCGAATTGTCTTATCTAATCCAGCATGCTTTAAATAGTCTAATCAACGTAAGATAAGTATAATGACACTTGGGTGTCCTTTTTGTCAAATAACAACAAAATGGTTATTACGTCTGTGTTAGCGCTACCGCCAGCCTTGTGCTGTCCGGAAACTAGAGCTCTTAATGTTTTGTTCTGGCAGGCTGTAGAAACTGTCTCGGGAGATGGCAGTTTTAATCCCTATCCCCTCACTATCGATCGGAATTGTGTAGATGTATTAAAGTTGGTTCTATTTAGCTTCCAGACTGAGTGGACTTAGTCAAACATAGTCATGTAAAACATGTGACTTCTGGATGACAATTGCTATTCATGTCTCTGAATGGCTGCAGGGGTTGCTGAGATACTGATGCAGGCAGATCCTGGTTTAGAGCTGCACAGCAGCAAACTGCTTCAGGAAGTTGTACAAACCATACTCCTTTATCTGAAACTATACCTCCATTCCACCCACCCAACCCCCACTTTCATCCTCATCAGGAATAATAGTCCCCTTTTAAACCCCCTTATGGATCTGACCTTTTCCACCATTCTGAATGTGCAAATTATTCTTCATTTTCTTCGCCAGAACATTTTCTTTCTCTCTCTTCCACCCTCTCCTAGTTCGGAAAACATAAGGCAATACCGCGGGATGATAGTCAATTCGAAGGCCACCGAGCCATACATCATGTTTCGAGTGTATGGATTTCTAATATCTCGCTACAGCGGTTAAGATGATGTAACAGATATGGGCCCTTAACACATATCAAAAAGCCGTCTCTACTGTACATTCGATATGGCCAATGAGAGAGAAATTATCAGATAATTAAAATAGATACATTTACAGTATATAGCATGGATTATAGTGTGTCATTTATAAAGTATTGCTGGAGTTAATTAGGATAGAGTGTAGTGGATGTTAATGCTGACAAAAGTTTATGTTAGCAATATAAAACTGGAATCTTTCTTCAAATTGCGACAACATATCCCAAAGCAGACAGATGTGAAATACATAAAAGCGAAAACTGTATTATCAAGTCAAAGGATAACGTGTTTCGCATGTAACATGTTGTGTTTTCCAAATTGATGCCCTCAGAAGAATTTAGTTATTCCTTTTTCCAAACCTATAGTTGTTATTCCACACCATAAGGTACATTTAGAAAGTCATGAGAAGTATGTGTCCACTAGATTCCACATTCAAAGGCTTTCTAGGTTAAAATGCTGTGGGTTAGATGAAGCTGTTATACAAATGTTTTTAACAAGAAACTCTCAACTTTATCCGTCTGCCAATATCATAGTTAAGAAAGTAGAAAAAGTGTTAACTTGCAGTAGTTTTTTGATTTGATGCCTTCTAAAGCTTCCTGACAACGAGTCTTCACTGCTCCCCTTCCCCGACTTTTTTCAGGAACATCCTGTTTAACGCAGGGGACGGCAGGGGGGCTGCTCCCAGTGTGGAACGTTCCATTAATATGCACATTTACAATCCCGCATCAGCTTCCATATAAAGTCAGAACCAGTCTATAGAGAGAGACATATTGAGCCAGAGAGAGAGAGGAAGGCGTTGGTTGGTTGGGAGGGAGGGCATGACCACAGCAGGCTGTCTTTCAATATGGCAAGCATGAGTGAAAAAAAGTGAAAAGAAGTGAAAAGTTTTTCATATCAAATTTGAGTGATGCTTTCTTTGTGACTGTTGAGCTGGGACAACCCTCCTTTATGAGCGGTTCTTTTGCATATGCAGTGTGCTGACATAAGCACATTTACAGCATAGTTCCGCGCAGCTTCAACAAAGTAAAGAGAAAGGCCGATTTAATGAATTAATGAATAAATGTACAATTTGGAGGGAATTTTTAGATGTATACGCTCTATATACCCGAAAGCATGGATTTACAAATTGTACCTTGATTTGTCTTTGGTTGCTGGGGAGGGGGGAAAAAACATTACTCGACTCATTTACTCTCTAAATAGCAACTTCAGCAGCTGATGTAACGCCTCTGGGTTGGACAAAACCACCACAGAGGTCAATGGTGAGTCTGTGTTTGGCCTTGAAAGGCATCAAAGCTATAATTAACTTGCTATAGACCATAATTGCAGCCCAAGACAAGAAAAAAACAACCTGACTAGATTACAGTTAGAGTCTGAATGGAGAGAGAGAGAGAGAGAGAGAGAGAGAGAGAGAGAGAGAGAGAGAGATAGAGAGAGAGAGATATAGATATAGAGAAAGAGAGATATGAGTAATATATTATAAAAAAA
>JAOEHI010040516.1:0-11803 GCA_025447815.1 Percopsis transmontana
TACAGATTTGGTTGTAACTTCAACAACCCTTGATTGTGTTGTTTCTTTTACAACTATAGATGGTGTCGTTTCTTCTATAATTGCAGCCTCTTTTGTTGTTTCTACAACCGTATATTGAATTGTTTCTTCAACTGCATCTTTAGTGGTTTCTTTTACATCCCTTGATTGTGTTGTTTCTTTTACAACTACAGCCTCACTTGTTTTTTGTAGAACTGTAGTTTGTGTTGTTTCTTCTATAACTGCAGCTTCTGTGATTTTTTGTAGAACTATAGGTTGTGTTGTTTCTTCTACAACGGCAGCTTGTGTTGATATTTCTAGCACTGCAGTTTGTGTTGTTTCTTTTTCAACTGCAGCTTCTGTTGTTTCTTTTACAACTGCAGCTTCTGTTATTTCTACAACCGTAGATTGTGTTTCTTCTAGAACTGCAGCTTCTGTGTTTTTTTGTACAAATGTAGCTCGCGTTGTTTCTTGTAGAACTCCAGCTTGTGTTGTTTCTTCTACAACTGCAGCTTCAATTGTTATTTCTAGAACTGCAGTTGGTGTTGTTTCTTCAATTGCAGATTTGGCTGTTTCTACAACAACCCTTGCTTGTGTTGTTTCTTTTACAACTATAGATGGTGTTGTTTTTTCTACAACTGCAGCTTCTGTTGTTTCTTTTACAATTGCAGCAACCTTAGTTGTTTCTACAACCGTAGATTGTGGTGTTTCTTCAACTGCAGCTGTTGTTGTTTCTTCTACAATGGCAGCTTGTGTTGTTTCTTCTACAATGGCAGCTTGTGTTATTTCTAGAACTGAAGATTGTGTTGTTTCTTCAATTGCAAATTTAGTCGTTTCTTCTACAACCCTTGATTGTGTTGTTACTTTTACAGTTGTAGATGGTGTTTCTTCTACAACTGCCGCTTCTGTCATTTCTTTTACAACTGCCGCTTCTGTCATTTCTTTTACAACTGCAGCTTCTTTTGTTGTTTCTACAACCGTAGATTGTGGTGTTTCTTTTACAACTACAGGCTCACTTGTTTTTTGTACAACTGTAGCTTGCGTTGTTTCCTCTACAACTGCAGCTTGCGTTGTTTCTTCTACAACTGCAGCTTGCGTTGTTTCTTCTACAACTGCAGCTTGTGTTGTTTCTTCTACAATTGCAGCTTGTGTTGTTTCTTCTACAACTCCAGCTTGTGTTGTTTCTTCTACAATGGCAGCTTGTGTTGTTATTTCTAGAACTGCAGATTGTGTTGTTTCTTCAATTGCAAATTTAGTCGTTTCTTCTACAACCCTTGATTGTGTTGTTTCTTTTACAACTGCAGCTTCTGTCATTTCTTTTACAACTGCAGCTTCTTTTGTTGTTTCTACAACCGTAGATTGTGGTGTTTCTTTTACAACTACAGGCTCACTTGTTTTTTGTACAACTGTAGCTTGCGTTGTTTCTTCTACAACTGCAGCTGGTGTTGTTTCTTCTACAACTGCAGCTTGTGTTGTTTCTTCTACAATGGCAGCTTGTGTTGTTATTTCTAGAACTGCAGATTGTGTTGTTTCTTCAATTGCAAATTTGGTCGTTTCTTCTACAACCCTTGATTGTGTCGTTTCTTTTACAGTTATAGATGGTGTTGTTTCTTCTACAACTGCAGCTTCTGTCGTTTCTTTTACAGTTATAGATGGTGTTGTTTCTTCTACAACTGCAGCTTCTGTCGTTTCTTTTACAACTGCAGCTTCTTTTGTTGTTTCTACAACGGTAGATTGTGGTGTTTCTTCAACTTCATCTTTAGTTGTTCCTTCTACAACCCTTGATTTTGGTGTTTCTTTTACAACTACAGGCTCACTTGTTTCTTCTACAACTGCAGCTTGTGTTGTTTCTTCTACAACTGCAGCTTGTGTTGTTTCTTCTACAACTGCAGCTTGTGTTGTTTCTTCTACAACTCCAGCTTGTGTTGTTTCTTCTACAATGGCAGCTTGTGTTGTTATTTCTAGAACTGCAGATTGTGTTGTTTCTTCAATTGCAGATTTGGTCGTTTCTTCTACAACCCATGATTGTGTTGTTTCTTTTACAGTTATAGATGGTACTGTTTCTCCTACAATTGTAGATTGTTCTGAAGCTGCAATTTGTGTTGTTTCTTCAACTGCAGCAAATTCAGCCTCACTTGTTTTTTGTACAACCGTAGATGGTGTCATTTTTTCTAGAACTGTAGCTTGCGTTGTTTCTTCTACAACTCCAGCTTTTGTTGTTTCTTCTACAACTGCAGCTTCAATTGTTTTTTGTACAACTGCAGTTTGTGTTGTTTCTTCTACAACTACAGATCGTGTTTCCTCTACAACTACAGATTCCTCAGATTTGGATTCTGTTTCCTCTACGACTACAAATTCTGGTTCTTCTTCAATAGCAGATTTAGGTTCTTCTTCTGCAGATTTGGTTTCTTTGGTTTCTTTAACAATTGCACTTTCTGTTGTTTCTACAATTGTAACTTGAGATTCCGCTTCTTCTACAGTTACAGCTCTATTGCGCTCTACAGGAGCCTTGTTGATTTCTTTCTCTATTCTTTCAGACAGTCTCCCTTCTACAATCTCCATGGGTTCTTGCACTTTACCACCCACTCCAATGGTCTCTACTGGCATTTCAGCTACTATCTCTACAGTATACGTTGGTTGTTCCTGTTTCCATGCTATTGTTGTGACTAGTAGTTCTTGCGTCACCACAGCTACGTCCTTCACTGGTAAACCTCCACCTTCTGGCTCAAGTGGTGGTGCTTCTTCTACTGTATTAACTTTAATGTCCTCAGAATGTTCTAAATCAGCTGCAGCTGTCACTTCTGTAATAAGAACATATGCATCATTGTAGTTGTCTTCAACTATTATGTCCTGTACTGGCTCCTCTGTCATCTCTCCGGCCATTTCAACAATTACTCCCATTTCAGCAATGCTGTTTAATTCCTCCTCGGTTTTGTCTCCATCTTTGGTTGCTGACAGTGCCTTATCAGTGATTGGCACAATGTCCTTATCTTCGTCATCTTGTAAGATTATGACAATAGGCTCAGTATACTTAACTTCTAAAGCAGCCTCCACTGTAGCTAACAAAATATTGGATTCTACCTCTGATATAGCTTCTTGTATTGGGGCTATGTCCACAATGTTTTCTTCTAGATTTGCAAATGTTGTTAAGGCAGCAGTTGGGGTAGCCTCTGAACTGATTTGTTCCCCAAGTTTGCTGTCCTCACGGGGGATATTTGACGGACCTTTATTGGGAACCACTAGTTTATTTTCCTCAGTTGTTGTATCAACAATATTCGGGTATTTTAAAGGTGTTGTTTCTTCTGTGTGCTCTGTGACCTCTGGTAGGATTGTGTCAGGAGTTGTAACTTCTGGGGTGACTTCCAAAGAGGCCTCTTGTAATGGTCCTACTGCTGGATGAGTGATGACCTCAACTAAGTTCCCCAGTGTAACTTTGGTTACATCAAATGACGAGTCAGAAGCAACCTCAAAGAAACCCCCCGGACTAAGTTTCTCTGATGAGATAGCTTGAGAGGTACTTGAAGACGCTTTGACAGCAGCATCTGTAATCACCTTAGCAGCTATGGCCTCTGTAGGAGTTTCTGTATATTCTGGGGTGGTCTGAACGGGACCTTCTGGAATTATCTCAATGCGCGACCCTGGGAATGCCTCATACACATCCTCTTTACTGACATCAACCGCATTGTCTGCAGCCTTCTCCTCAACTAAATCCGGGATGGCATTGTCCTCCTCCACCATCTGAACAATCCCACCAGAGGGGCTGTGGGTAATAGAGTCGTCTGTTGGCACGGTAACCTCCTCAATATCCTCTGGGACTGAATTGGTATTGTCTTCAACAGGCACTGTACTAGGAGTGCCTTCCAAGAGAACCTCATCCTCAGGGTCTGGAATGGCCCCAGCTAGGCTATCTGTAGCAATACCACCTGCTGTGGCTTGGATAGCTCCAGTGGCCTCTGGCAAGGAAGCAGGGCGAGAAGTCAAATCCACAGGATTCTCTGTAGGGGCCCCCCAGGGGAGGTTTTGCATGGACCCTGCAGTTGTGGTGTGGAGAGGGATACCCATGGTGACCGCTAGGTCCGGTAAAATGTTGGTTGGCATGCTTGTGCTTTCGTCAATTGTGTTGACATCAACCTCTTTAAAAATGACAAGAAAGGAAATTAAGATAATGGTTGGCATTATAGGATGTAATTTCTAAACATTTTAAATGAATGAATATTAATCTAATAATGGATGAATAGTGCTTCAAATAATAGTGCTTCAAGAAACGTATACATTTAAAGGGGCCGTAGAATGGAACTGCATTTACCTTGGCATAGTTGAATAAGGAGAGTTTGGTACATGGAACTGACATACCGTGAACCTCAAACACTGTTGTCTCCTACTTCAAATGCAAAGCATGCATATGCAAAAGAGGGCAGTAAAACGGCCCAATTCCAAATTCCAGAACTGTTACATAAGTCGCAATGCATAAATATTTACACCCCCAACAACTCTATAGAAAGTCTCTGTGGTTCTAGAGTTTAATTGTGAAATGAAAAAGGAGTTTTGTTACATTAGTAATGTTGGGTTGGGTTGGGTATGTGTGTCGCGACAAGACCGTGGACGTTGTATGTATCGTGGTTTAGAACTCTGTTTCAGAACCGTTACATCACTAGACTTGCCATGCTATCCAACGTCAGCTTCTCCACTACTAAAGGGGAAACGATCTAAAGCATGACTTCTTTGCACGTTTGTATTAGTACATCATATCAGCTCCCGCTTATACGTGATGTATGCTGCCAAACGGTTGAATGCATGAACGCTCCATGGTTCACCTCGAACAGTTGTAGCGATCTATTCGGACATGTTGCTTTTGTGTGTGAGCAATTAAGGAGCCTCACTGTAAACCAGCTAATCAGAGCTGAACTCATCAAATTATTCATGAGCCCACCAACAAAAAAGGGAAAACAACCCGTTTCATTCTATGGCCAAATCATATGGTTGTAAATGGGGGTGTAAAACCGTATCTCGCCATTTTTCGCCCCGACCAAAGTCACATACCATGTAGACATCAGAGAACAACATAAAATACAGAATAAATGCATTATATGGCCCCTTTAATGGTGTAGTATTTATACAGTATATCCTGAATAAGGACATTTTTACTTTCATTTGAAATGCATACACTATATGCAGTACAGAAAATTAAGAACTTTTTTAAGCACTTTCAATGTACTATGTAAAGTGCAGAAAAAACACATCAGTTTTAGTTTACCTGGCAGGGCATTGTCCAGTGGACTCTCTGGGGGAATGGTTACCGGTTCAGTGCTATGTACCAACCAGACAAGGACAGCATTTAGCTTGGTCAGCATGTATTAGCCATTTTATTTTTTCCTTCAAATTTAGGCTACCAATTTCTTTCTACTATAGATTATTTTGAATTGTATCAGTATGCTAATCCAGGCAATGGGGTGGTAAAATAATATAAAAAATAAACAAAGACACAAAACTAGCAATGAACAAGCCAAACATAAATACAGTATATAAACCCGTATATACACCCATATAAGCTATGGATAGCCACATTCCGAAACCCTGTGCCATTGTGAGAAAGCAAAATTAGTTCATAAAGGCATACCTCCCAAAGATAGTTAATTTGCCAATTTTTGGGGATAAATTAGATAATACATCCCCAGATATCACCATTTTCTGTCTTTTCCTTTGCCCCTTAAGAAAATTTAGCTTGCAATCAGTGGAATAAACTGCATTCAAGCAAGAGCGACAGGAAGCATCCAGCACATGTGTGTGTGTAGTACCAGCCAAGTGTTAACCAGGTGTTAAATTAATTTCCCAGTTAAAGCAGGGCTGCAATTATGGACATCTAACAAGCAAAGCTTTCATGCATCATGCATCAAGACAAAAACACTAACAGTGCCTGAGCATTGTGCTTCTGGGTCTCTTGATGGGTTGCAGTCATTTCAAAGCAAATTAATTTTCCCCAGAAATCATTAATCAGTAGAGTAAAGCACTCAGATACGAGTTCCATTCCCAGTGCTTGGGGCTTCAGATAAAAGCTTCCACTAAAATTAAACAAACTGAAAGCATAGCATGGATGTCTATTCCTCATTAAATTAGTATTTGAGTCTTGAATTGTGACTACAACCCAGTTGATGGGACCATGCAGGTTAGCAGGGCTGGGGCGTGAGCAGGCCTACCTGCATGGAATAGGACCCGGGGTGGCATGCACACTGACCGGGTTAGGGGGCACAGGGGAAAGGAAAACACATCAGGTTTCAACATGCCGTATTCAGAGAGACGGGTTAGTTTGGTCACCTATAATTTATAAAAGTCTGTATCTTTAGGTTCTACTGAACACAAGGAGAAGAGCGCACAGATATGTAACTAACAGTAACTTACCGATTCAATGCAACAGCAATTTCCACTCTCTGAAACAGAGACATCAAGTAATTTAGCTAAAGCAATTAGTTACCGCAGATTTTATCATTATAAATAAATCAGTTGTATATATCTTGAAATTCACACAGCAGGCTTCTGCATTTTTAAGATAAACACCAGTTCACAATGCACCCTGCTCTCTTATTAAAATATGTAACAAACCAACTAATTCCACTAAGTGTATTATGCTTGTTAAATAAAGTAGTCAGTATTGTGTACAGGTGTAATGTATAACTCTTCATTATCATATTTATGGTTCAGATTAATAGTTTTATCCTGATTAATTATTAAAAAAAATAATGATGATAAAAATCAGGACTTCTCTGTCGCGCTCAAAGCAAACACAAACGTCCACATTCCCTTCTTGTTAGGATTTGACAATTGTGCACTCACACTCCTTATGAGTTTCTGGTGCTCTTCTGATTGGCTGAAATATCTGCCAATATCCATGACAGAGGCGGACCCATCTTGACACTGGCTGACCCAGCCTTGATACTCCTCTTTCTCCGGAAGACGAGCCCAGAAGATCTTGAAGGCCTCCCACACTGTCTCCTGACACACTAGAAAACACACGATGTACCTAAATGTACTGTATATGCACACATAAACTAACAGACCGTGAAAACAGCTTATTATTATGCATATATAAGTCTACCCATTTCTGAAGAACACGTTGTAAAACCTCAACATCTACAGCATAAATATTAAATATAATAATATTTCCAAAATATGTTTCCAAATATATAATATTCCTAATTTCCTCACACATCCCAGCTCCCCTAAGGTTCTGATACACAGGTCCAAAAATATTTGTACATATTTAGCAATTCATTAACTTAATTTGACTCGCCCAAAGTTGAAGTTGGGCAGAGCTATGCTGCAGTCAACAGTGCATACTGTATACTCAAAAGAGACAGTCATAAAGAGGGTGTCAGTTGTCTGGCACTAACAGGTGATTTCAGGAGGTGTAAAGTCAAAACTGTCTTTTAACATAAATCAGGCTCTGTCGTTTCGTTTAGATGTGTTGTGTTGAAAGTGTTTCAACCATGGAAAGTGTCCAGGTCATCAGCCACACTGTGTGATTATCAGTCTGTCTAGGGGCTGTCAGTTAATCAATGCTGGCTTGAGAAACTTACACACTGGGGTTTAAACGGCAATGCCCCATAAGTGACAATGGGATTGAAAGCTGAGCAATCGCTATGTGACCTGTTCTACTCTACTCTACTCTATTCTACTGGTGCAGTAGAATTGTCTCCCCCACACACAGAAAGAGATGATCAAACTCTAAATGTAAACTGTCACTGTGAAACTAGATCCAAAATGGCGAGAGAAAGGTGTTACTTGGGTTCCAGGTAGGCCATGGGTATCTCAGTTTGAACAAGGAAGTGCTCTCCAACTGGAAATGTTATTTACAAGTTCGTGACCATTTAAAATGGATTGGATTTTAGCGCTCCTCATCCACAAAGTATAGCTCATATACTGTACACAGTACCAAAGGTTTGGACACACACAAAGTGTGTCCAAACTTTTGACTGGTACTGTATATATTAAATCCAAATTTCTGATCTGACGAAGTTTGACGTTATAATTAGCGGATGCCTGTATCCAAAGCGACTTACAATAAGTACAATTACGAGTATTACAAGGAGCAGACAGGGGTTAGGCATCTTGTTCAAGGATGCTTACAGGTACCCAACTCCAGGACTTGAACCCATGACCTTCCGACATTATTACGGGAATTGTTGTTCTATCATTCAGAAGCCCTTATAAGACCTCAAATATTAGTTTTATACATTATCTGGGTACTGTGGCTATCCTTCCCTATTGGTTCACTACTAGTTTAGCGCAATGTTGAGGTAACCCCCGGGTTAACATCTGTTAACTTGACACTTGAAGTTGAAATTACTGGTTTAGGAATGTACGTTATGCCCTGCACCAAATATGTAAACTTGTTGCCAACATACCTCTGAGGTGGAAGTAACGGAGGTGGTGTGCAATCGCCTGCTCAAAAGTCTCCTCAGGACAAAGCTGAATTCCACTGGCGAAGAGAATGTTCCGCTTCCTTCTAGAAAGGGCTCCTTCCCTCTCATGCCACGGAAGGTCTGTAGTCTGTAGGCCTTTTGATGTGGTCCGCTGTCCCAGGTATCCAGTGGGGTCTTCCAAATTCACCAACACACCTTCACTTGTAACATGCATGGCGTCTTTGAAAAGCCAAAACAACATCATTAATCGACAGCACAAAATGGAAAAGTGTAACTTCGATGTACACGCTGGAACTTGGTAGAATAGTAGTGCATACATACCTATTGCCACATAAACGCATCCTGTGAGAAATGCAGCACCCAGAGCCCATAAAGCAACACTCCTGGTGAGTCCAGGCATTTTTTTCAAACAGCACAATCTGATTTTAGACTCCAGACTAGATATTAATTTCCACCTCCCTTTTTCAGAATATTTACAGCTGTCTTCTCAGAGTAATCCATCCACTCCATAGCATGACGTAACAAAAATGCGGTACACACTACTGTAAAATTCCTTGTTGGGGCTGCCCCCCCGGTATATCGACGCTTGGCTGGTGACTGTTCCCCCAGGCCAGGTAAGCAGATGGTACTTTGCTGGGAGATTTTTTTCCCCCCCTCTTTGTTCTAATCCTATTTGTTAAGCTGCTGGGTTGGATCGTCAGAGCCACAGTCCAAGACTTCAGCCCTTCGCGAGTGCAAGGATGCACTGTTACTACAATAACTAGGACGAATTTCTATTTAGTAATGCAGTGCACAACTGACTAAATGATTATTGAAATAAAATATAAGTTAAAAAATATAATGGTTGACTCAGCCTCTCCAGGCGCCCATACTTGGCTGGAGAGATAGCCGTACCAATTATATTTATTTATTCTTTTACAAATCCTAGATGAGATTGTTAAGGACTTTGCTGACAGCAAGACAAAAGCCCCTGTCTCACCTGGAAGCGCATTTGAGATCTGAAACTCCGGCCCTACGTAGAGGATGAAGAGACGATTCACCTACAGCTGATTCCGTTGTTGTGTCTGCTAGTGCGCTTTACAAGCAGCTCAGAATTCACTACAAGAAATAGAGAACGAGTGGACAAAATGTCATGAGCGATCAAGTGCTAGTGGGAGAGGATTGGGATTTGAGCAAAGAAATTAAATTTTAAAAGCAAATTCGTGTTGGAAAAAAGTGGAATTATGTAATAGAAGTTCTTCTTAAAAAAAGAAGAATAAAAAAGGATCTCTCTATCTGGTCATTTTTTGCAGGGTGTACCTGGCATGGTGTGTACCTGGTGGTATGGTAAATACCACTGCCAGTAAAGCCTCTCTGACCTAGAGTGTATTAGAGCTCAGAGACGACTGGACTTCTTATCACACTGTAAAAAGTTTCCATCATAACAAGCAATCCTTTAATCTCCTTGTAAAAGAAAAAAAAAGTGGTACAAAAACTGTTACAATATTTCACTTTACTTTACAATGACTGTAATTTAATGACATTGACACTATTAGCATATTAGTATTGGAATATTCCACAATATTAAGACTTGCAAATTAACAAGTTCAAATTCCCAACTGTAGAAGAGTAAAACTTAAATTTGCTGCCAAAATTGTGTTCTTTTAGGGCCTTTTGCCTCTATCATATAAAATAAATAGTGTACAATGGAGATAAGCCACAGTGATAGAGAGAGAGAGAGAGAGAGAGAGAGAGAGAGAGCCCTTTAGGGAAAGCACCTTTACAGTTACAACCTTCCCGACATTGAAGGGTAGCCCCAGGACATACAATCCCGTCAGCATAGACGGTCACCGCTTGCTAATCAGCCAGGTGGTCGCTGCTACAGACTGATCACCGGGGATTAACTGGGCCACGCTACGAGGGCACGTTAAGAATGAAAGGGTCAGAGGGCATAGAGGAGCATCTTGCCCTCTATAGCCTTCCGTTATACGAGACACACATCTTGGGCGATTCTGGTTGTAACAGCTTTTGTTTTCACTGACTTAGTCTCATCTTTTCTGTAAGAACCTCAATAGCTGAATGTGTGTATGTTTTATCTTAAATTTGTTAAGAAAATTGCTATGACGTGTTCTCAAACCGCAGAATTGTTTGCATCTGTTTTCTTATAATGATGAATCCCAAGTCTTCATAAGTTGAAAGTGTGTGCCAGTTGTCCCTAATTAGTATAGGTAAGCGCCTCGCCAATCTGCATAAAAGGGCATGAGACTCCAAGCCCATGTGCACAGAAATCACACACAGGAAATTAAAAGAAAAGTTGAGAGAGAAGTCAAGAATGGCCCGAATGCTTACATAGATTCGAAACACTTTAAATACAATAATTTTTTTTTTATTAAGATTAAATAAAGCACTGAAACCGGTTTGATTTTTTTAAAGCGATTAGTTTCTTCCTTGAGATTAATAAACCCATTTTACAGTGACCTGGCCGTACTACAGATGAGGGGTTATCTTTCTTCCTGTCTAGCCTATAAACAGAGAAAATCTTAAATCGCACAATTTATTACCTCTGATATTATTTGTCTGAATAATCTGTCCGTTTGAAGTTAGTTGTTATATGAAGTTCTGATGCAAAAATGCCATATACTTAAAGAGACTGAGCAAGCAGTGTGTGCACCCACCCACACCTGGGAACAAGTCTAATCAGCCACTTTGACTCAAAACACCTGAGTGGACGGGGTGTTTCACAATGTTAAGGAAGAATCCTTAACGGCTGTTATTTCAAGGATGCCACGTCATCGAATCCCACCGTAGTACTGTTCCGATGTCTAGGATCCTTGAAATTCTACCAAGGACTGAGTCCTTCAATCTGAGAATTTTCAAGGATGCATGCGTGTATCCTCAGCGTTCTTAAAGTATCCACAATCCTATGCGCACGTATGAGAGGAATTGAAGGCGGGACCTTTTCAATGACGCACAACTGCACACTCACTAGACTGTTGCACTTGCCTAGCCTCTGAAGAACCCGACTTGGAAAGACCCGTCCTACCATGGGAGCATCTTTGACTTTGAGTAAGACCCAGGGACTTCAACAATATTTAGACAGGACAGGAAGAAAGTTTCCGGGTCACTGTGAAAAGGCTCTCAAATGTTTTTGCAAGACTAAAACACAATTTCTCAGCTTATCTCTTTATACACACCTTCTCCAGTTTGTACAGCAGCTTGCCACCTGCAATGTCAAAACACATCCAGCATCCTTTTAAGATGCCAATGCTGATTGAAGGACACTTCCTGGTGAGTCTCAAGGTTGGTGAGTGGTGTCATTGGCCAGGGCCTATTCTCCTCGAGCTCCTATTAAAACAAGTCATTATAAGAATAGAAGCCCATTGTTACTGGAATTTGTAAATACTCAAATA
>JAOEHI010040516.1:11903-19403 GCA_025447815.1 Percopsis transmontana
TTCAGAAGGTGGTTTTGGGGGTCGAAGATGAGTCATACATTTATGGAGTGGTTTTGTTTGCGGTTGAGATATGAGAACCAATCATGAGAGGGTGCCTTAATGTGCACATGCATGCAGTCTATTGCCCCAATGCTGTTTGGTAGACCAGCAATAGAATGTAATCCTCTCTTGACTGGAACCTATTCTGCTGTACTGTATGGGGGAATTTCATGTATTGTGTGGCCAGTTGATTTATTCCATCCATGACTCGTGGGAGCGTGCGGCTGATGGATGCCTTTGATATGCCCAAACTGACTCCTAGCTCCCTCTGAAATGTACCAGACCATAATTGTTTATAAAATGAATTGAATTTTTTTTTTATAAATGATAAAAATATGATTGTAATTTAAATCATAGCCTATATTATACAACAGGAGAATTGAAGAAAATGCAATAACCAGTTATTTTGCACAAACATGTCAGAACTCAAATTTGTGTATGTTCTTGCGTGTGCGTAGTTCTGTTCTTACCTAAGAACAAATCCCAAATAAAAAATCAGAATCTTGGTGAAAACTGCGTAAGTGGGTTTTAAGAAGAAATTAATTAACGGTTGGTGAATGAGGCCCAATGTCATTAATCACAAATTAGATTTTTAGACATTTTGATGGAATAAGAAAAATGTTTTATTTACTCATAGCAGCGTCCGATTCTTTGATATGAATGAAATTTTTATATTTTTGAAAATGTATTTATTTTAGCTCAAAGATTTAAAAAAAATTAACTAAAAGGGCAAACCCAGATGGATGACTCGAGTGTCATTTTGGAACAGACAGGTAAGACAATTACAAACGGACGCAAAGGCTAATACACTTACGTCTTGTAGCCAGTCAAGTGTCTATAATTAAACACTTAAGGGGGCTTGTTGCTGGAATAGCTATTAGACCAATGTATGTCCACACACAGCTTTGGACCGCACAGTGGTATCAGTGAATCAACAACGGCAGACATGTCTTATTGGATAATGTGATTAGCAAGCCTCTCTCTCCATTTGGCCAGCCTGGCAGGAGAGCTAACGTTAACGTTTATGAAGTTAATGAACCCATATCAACTGACGGGGAAAAGGTTTTTGATCGTCCAAAACTGAAACGTTTTGTCCCAAGTTATAAGCAAAGCTCTCATATCCACAATTTTAAGAGATTTGCTTTTATCAACTTTCTAAATTTCACATTTAAGATACGGGAGTAGTCAAACCCTACAGAGTATCAGGAAAGCATGAAAAAACATCTTGTGATCGGTCCTAGCTAGGGCGTATCGGTTATCTGTCTGCCCACTAAAATAGCTTTATTTTAAATATATATTTTTTTATCATTTATGGCATCATCACATAATATGCGGTCTGTTTTTGGGCAAGAAGTGGTACGTTTTAACAGAAAAAAAGTGCAAAGAATCCTTTGTAGAGCTTTTAAAGCTGTGTCACGCAGTATAACGGCAATAGTTAGTAGACGAATTAGAGATTATACGGGAAACAGTTGGTGGGCACTAGCCTGTTTACATTAGAAGTCTTCAATCCGGCTAATCATGCAGTCCATTAGGTCAGATCAGATTTTGCTACGGTCCCCAGTGGGATATGCAACCATTTAAGTACACAGGCTGCGTTTCCTTGAGCACAGCAAGGGACAAACTGTACGACCTATTCAAAATGAATCGCTTCAGTTAATATTCATGTGTTTAATATTTTAATCAATAATGTTGACCACCATCTACCCTTAAATTCAGGATTTTCAGTTATTACAAATAATAAAACTAGTGGACAACACTTACAATCCTTTTGTACAAAACAAATCCCTCGGGAAATGACTGATATGCCTTCAACAAAGTTTTTGTTTGGGTCTGGTCAACAGGGACAACCTCTCAACAGGGAGTGTGGGTAATATTTGACGCTCATGACACTTTGGGTTTCAGGCTGGCAGGTGAACACTGAAATGAATCAAGTCAGTCAAACACCTAAATTAATATATGCTGCTTCGAATAATTTCATAGTGTGCCTTGAACAAAGTCTATTCTTATCCAGGTAATGGGTTCTAATCTCCTTCATCCTGTAAGGGGGGGGCTCGGCACTAATAACCATTAGATTACACTCCCAGCCTACACAACCACCGACAAACGGCATGGGTACGGGGGTTAGTAGTTGGTAGGAGTTCCATCTGAAATCCTCTTCCCATCGCATGTTGTCCCATATGCCACCAACAGCAGGCGTCTTTGGTCTGCCATCTACAGTATGAGGATCATATAAACTCAAGTCAAATTTATTCTAACATATAGTTACATTTTGGAGTTACATATCCAAAAGACATACATCCATATACAAAAAAAGTGCAGTATATCTTTAAAGATAAGGTTTGTTGTTTTTTTGAGCCGTCATCTCCAGGTCTTTACTAAAACTTGACCTCAAAACCCTGCCTCGCTTGAGCCGACAGCCTATCCCACCTGTAGCTGTACTCCTGTGACCTCAAACAGACCCGTTTATATACAGCACCCTAACCTTACTCACGCATTCATAATTTAAATTCATGATCTCCAAATTCTTGATCCACAAGTATAAGTAAATCTACCTAGCTAGTGCTATCAATGAAATACATAAAACACCAAACACAACACATCTAATAAGAATTTTTTATTCAAGCCATCATTATCGAACGTTTTTTTGTTTTGTTTTAAGTCCACAGAGTCGCTAACAGTGTGCTACTGTGTCAAATCAACAACAGCAAGATAAAATAGAATATTAAATAAAATGTATTGCACTAGTTATTTTGCTACTCTTCATAGAAAAGAAGGCATTCACAGTGTGTTGTCAACGCCAGTGGGCATCTGACTGGTGGGTCAACATTTGGTCCTCGCGCTGGGGGAGGGGGGGGGGGGGGGGGAGTAGTCACCTCTTGGTGACCCTGTTTTTATGCTGGCTCTGGTGCATCTGCAGCACCAGGCTCCTGATCTCCTCCCTCTTCTGCCACACCCGCTGCCGTGGAAACCAGTGCTCCAACCGCAGTGGGGGGTCAAAGTGCACCACCGGGTTCTGAGGAGAGCCAATCGGAGAGCTTGACGGGTTGGGCTGGTTTACTGGGCAGTTATATTGATACATGTTGTGTGTGTATAAGGCTGTTTCTGTTTCCTTTATTTGTACACATACAGTATATTATTCCTGCTAATTCTGCCCATGCCCGTATACCCGCTCATATTCTTTCTGCAAGGAGAATCTTTAGAAAAGCTAAAGGACACAGGTCTTTCAAACGGATCCGGACAGACGAACCTGCAGGAAGCTCTCCACGTACTGCAGCAGGTACAGTCCGCAGTCGCTGCTGTTGTCCTGTAGGGGCACTCGGCAGTTGGAGTTGCACATGGTGTCGGCCGTGAACAGCCGGGGGGTTCCCCTCCGCACCTGCCACTCCACGTGGAGGTAGCTTGAGGAGGAGCGAGGAGGGGAGGAGGGAGAGAGAGCAGATAGGGATGAATGGCTATCGCAGAAGTGCGAGGCCTGGCTCACTCTGGTTCTACCCACCTCTGACCGTGACTGGTCGCGACAGGCCAGCTCCAAACACTGCTGTCAGAACATTCACTAGGTTTTACACTGTGACAAAATTGGATTTTCCTGGTAACGTTTTGTTACATCCAGGGCGATATTGAGTGAAGGTGGTGGTGGTGGGGGGGTTTGGGTTTAGAAGATAAAAGCACCACACACATATTGGCTCAACAGCTACAGTTAAGCCAGAGGATTGTAATAATTAAGCAAAGTACATTAGCGCAAGTTGCAATAAGTGATACACATTGAAGCAATAAACCTCCAAACACAGCGGTGCTGGTGGTGTACATGCAGCTGTGCCAATAATAACCCTACGGGTAAACACAGGGACTCTGCTAGCCACGGATCCCTCTATGTAGCCAAAAATTGCTTGTTCTCAGCCGTCCATTGGCCAGCCTGTGACTGTGTGTGTGTGTGTATAATATCTATCTATATATCTATACACACACACACACACCTACAAACCTAACAATCCATTTAAGCCCCGTTTATCATTTGCACTTACTCTCTCAGGAGCCTGCAGACAGTCTCATGGTAGGACAGCTTCAGTGAGTCCATGAGAAGAATGCAGGGTCTGAGAGCGAGCGATAAAGAGAGAAAAACAAGGTCAGAATCAGAAAACAGCGTCTCCTCGGAGCTTCGTCAGACCCCTGACCCAGATCAGAGTCTGGTTTCCACGGCGACGTACCTCCTTAAAACAGTCTCCTTCTGCCAGCCCTCCTGGGTACATTCCTTAAAAAAACAACAAAAAAGGAAAAACAAGAGAGCCTGCTGTTGATGTGGTGCAAATAAAACATCATTTACAAGGGCGTGCATGTGCGTTTCCTGGCAGTGGAAGTGTGTGTGTGTGTGTGTGTGTGTGTGTGTGTGTGTGTGTATGCATGTCAGTGTACCCTGGGATTCAATGTCAGAAGTAAAAATGGAAAACATAAGGCCATACGCATCCCATAATAGTTACCGGTGGCCTGTGCGACTTCAGTGCGAAGCCAGTTGGCTTTGCGCGGGTGAGGTCTGCCCCACCTGGGAGAGAAAATGCCAAAACACACAACAAGATAATAAGCACCAAATGTAAAATAGCTCATGTGAACCAACAAGGCTTAAAAATCAAAGCGGGTCAAGGAATCTGCCAGTGAGGTGAGACCATTTCACTTGCTTCCAACACAAATAAACAAGATTCAAGAACAAGAATAAACAAGATGTTTCAAGATCCCCCCCATCCCTCCCACCAATACTGGTGGAGGGATTTTAGTTACCAATGTTTCCTCTAGTGGCTCCCTGAACCGAGTAACTCTATTCTCACCTCATCTGAGTTCTTTGAATTGCTTTGTGATTTCAGGATTATGGGACTAAAAGACTTTCTTAAGACAAAGCATGCAGTAATTTCTCCATTGCCTCTCTTATATGTTCCGTGGTGTTTCAGCCAAATGGACATGCTATGTGAGCTAGCTATAGCCAGGCCAAGCTATAGGCTGTCAAGACAGAGCTGCCACTGGCTAACAGCTAAGCCTCGTGGGGAGCCAGCCAAGACGACTGGATCCCTTAATTCTCAGGCGCAAACTTGAATTCACACCACAGAGGTCTGGAACATGGCGCTTTAACAGGCCCTTGGAGAGAGACGGGGCGTTCCAAAAAAAAAAAAAAAAAACTGCCATTTTTTTCCCCCTAGCTGAACAATTGTAGTCGTAAAAACGGTCGTGGGTAAAGACAAAGCGTGAATATTCTGTGTGATAATTACAGGCCATCTATTAAAGCCTACAGGGAGAAACAAACCATGCCAGCATCTTTGCTTTGCTAAGGAAAACTCGGTTTAAGAATTAACGAGGGCCCAGAAACTCACCTGCTGTGGTCTGAGAGCTGGCCGAGCTGGAAGGCTGAGTGTCTCTGGCCCTCTTGGCCTCTGGTGTTCCTTCAGCTTGGGACTGGAGCGTACCGCTGCCCGCTCCTGGGCTTTGCCACTCCTCGAAGCGTGCCTCCTCCAGCCCTGGGTAGCAGATCACCACCAGGTACCAGTGGGATCTAGCATCAGAAAAGAACCAGCTGAGCCACGTAGGTGTAATTTAGATGGAGCAAATGTGGGGTTCAACACGCCACAGGCTGTATGTCAGGGAGGTTTGTGTGTACGTGCGAGAGATTAACTCTCTTTTTACCCTTTGTTTTCCAACAATTCTGTACGAAAGATTTGTACA
Source organism: Percopsis transmontana (assembly GCA_025447815.1). Lineage (NCBI taxonomy): Eukaryota > Metazoa > Chordata > Actinopteri > Percopsiformes > Percopsidae > Percopsis > Percopsis transmontana. The sequence continues at coordinate 17,646 of JAOEHI010040516.1, forward strand.
CAAAGTGGGAAAAATCCACGTCAGTGTTACTTCGAAGACTAAAAATTCATTCATTGCATTAAAAACTCATTTTAAAAAGGGGCGACAGATTTTAGGAGTAAGGAAAATGGCTTGTTAGACGTTATTTTGCACTGCTTAGTGACACGACTGTGAAATCTGTTACTGTAAAGTGGATCAGTCTGTTAACGACCGCAGCAGAGAGAGGGCTCGGCCGGCCTGCGACCCGTTTGGCCGGCAGAGACGATGATGAGGTGACTGACTGTTGAACTACACAACACTGGAGCTAAAAACCAATGACTATCTTCAACTACATCTTCCTTTACAAACCAACCAACCGAGACCATTACAACTGCTGCAATGCAAATCCTGCTTTAAAAAAAAATGCTGTAGAAGCAGGCCTTTAGAGCGCAACACAAAGGAGGCGACCTGCGCGTCAGTGAGAGGATCCAGTTGAATCGGGGGAAACTGGTGGAAAAAGACTAACAGGAATATTAAGCCATCACCCTCATGGAGGAGAAGAAATCCAGGTCACTGCAGCAGCATAGAAGTCTAGATGAATTGGTAAGATAACTTGCTGTGCATGTGTGGAGGGAGGGAGGGAGGGAGAGCACATGGCTCTCCTTTGTGGTGGGTAGTCCTGAATCCTGATGCCCCCGAGCTCATTTACTTTTATGGGAACATACTGTAGCGCAGCATGTCAAGGTGACACACACACACACACACACACGCACACACACGCACACACTCTCCTATCTGGGACACAGATCTGATGTCATTTTCCAGCCAGGACGAGGCAAGTTTCCGCCCAATTGTTGCTGCTTTGGAACGTATCTTAGGGAACACAGTTTACTGTTTTAACTCTTTTGTCAGACTGGGGAAGGTAAGGGAGTGAAAGAATAAAGAATGAAAGCAAAAGAATGAGATAATGATGGAAAGAACAACATTGAAGGAGTGAAAGCCGAGAGAAAGTAAGAGAAGGCAGGAGTGAGCAATTGAGAGAGAGAAAATGAAACAAAGTGAGCAAAAGAAAAAAAAAGAGCGAAAATAAAGAAAGAGCAAAAGAAGTAATTTAAGACTGCATCTCCATTGTACTGTACATGTAGGTGTCTTTACTGTTCCCATTTACAGTGAAACCGCCTTACTCTTGATTGACAGGCACAAACAGGAAGTCCTTGTTGAAGATGTCAACGTGGCGAGTCCATGTCTTCACCCTCTGGTGTCTCACGTCCCGGTCCCTGGAGACAAGACACAAGGTGAGAGAGTTGACAACTGCTCCCCTCCTCCTTTTCCCGCTCTCTTCTCCCTCCCTCTAAAAGTTGCAGTCCTTCAGTTAGACTTCTTAAAAGGCGTCGTTAAAAAAAGCCCAGTTGTGAGCTCAGTTGTCTCATGGGACCTGAAATGGCTGGACTCATTTTGAAATCTCTCTACATGTCATTTAGCCAAAATCGCTCTCTGACAAAAATCGTCAGGTAAGATTTGGTCCCAGGTGTGACATCATTTCTGGATAGTAACCAAATCATCTCTGAACTATCCTAGCATTCCCAAGTCACATAGCCAATCAAGCTCGTGCACGCCAACAGAAACCGAACGTTCAGCTCAAACAGGGAAGAGGAGGTCTGTCCAAAATAAAACTGCAACGAGATGGGGGCCTTTAATGAACACGGCCTGTCTTAACATCATTACATGGAACTCCCACAGTTGAGCATTCTTACGGGATAAAAGCGACATCGTCCTCTCCAGCGGCACGGCGTCGGGACA
>JAOEHI010040526.1:0-22049 GCA_025447815.1 Percopsis transmontana
TGGCTGGGAGTCCAACACCCAGGCCACTAGACTATCCTGCCCCCTAGTGGCTGGGAGTCCAACACCCAGGCCACTAGGCTACCCGGTGCACGCTATGCTTTCTGTGCTAAGTGAGCCTTGGATTGCCTGCAGGTCCTCAGGCCGGTGGTGTTGTTTGGCGTTACCCACACATTAGCCAAGCTGCTGTGATGAGGGGTTGCCCGGCTATCTGATTAGCACAGCATGAAGTCTCTGTGTTGGCCCTGGGCTGATAAACACAGCAGTAATCACAGTCAATGCTTATGGAGCGTGGCTTTGTATTCGGAGACCAAAGTGAATACAATGGAGAGAAACAATGGAGAGAAACAATGGATATCTGCTCCATTTGACCACAAATGGCTAAAAGAGAAAAAGAGAAAAAGAAATGGCTTGTGACCACAATATTGTGGCATGTCACCACAGGCCCTTTGACCGCAGCATCTTATCAGCACCAACCACTGCCCTAAGCAACACACACACACACGCACACATAAATGTGCATCACAATTTATGTGTTTAATTTATCCTTTTGACAATTATTTTACTGTATAATGTTAATAATAATAATAATAATAATAATGTATCATACGGTTTTAAAGGCCCTCCATAGAGGTATATGATCCTAATGACATATATAAAAGGGCATATAAATTGAACCTATTATTGGAGGGAAGCGCTAAGCACAGCCATGACCTCGTGTGGATTAAATTAAAAAATAAATAAATAAAAAAAAACCGGTGACCAATATGAACAAAACATCCTTCAGCGCCGCCATTCGAGCCCGGTCCTCGCAGGTCCAAACCCGGGAACAAAGCCAACTGTCCGGCCAAATGAGACTCGCCCCGTCTCGCTCAAACAAAGCCCTCAAAAGAGGTGTGGGGCAATCAGCACAAAGTTACACAACATCAAATAAAGATCAGTTCAGGAACACTAAAAGCCCAAACAACACGAGTAGGGTGGATGAAGAGACGGGAGGGGGGGGGGTATTTTAATATTCCTGTCTAGAAGGCCCTGCCTTGTGGACAAACTGAAGTAGAACATGTACAGTCTTCCACCCCTCCCTTGCTTCTTTTGTCCAATTAACGCGACTTAGCTGGAGCTAATGAAATATGCCACAGTTTCACAACAGGGGAAAAAAATAACACTACAGTATGTCCCCTGGTTCCATAGCGGGGCTGTTGTCCCTTCATTAATCCTCAGCCCGTGCTCTGTGTGGACCATATGCTCACCACGTGGAGCATTTATAACATTCAATAATCAATCTCTTCACCCTCGTTCTCTGACAGCAGCCTGCGCAAAAGGTAATTCCAGCCTTACAAATGCCACTGTGCCTCGCCGTTGCTAGGGAACAACCATAGAAACCCTTTCCCTTTTGAGAAGCTTTCAACTAGGGCCAGATTCCTCTTCCTGGGGCCCTAGAGGTGTAGACACTTCTTGCCCACCAGATGAGCACGAGACTGGGCTAGGGTTAGCGGGGACCGTCGAGGTGGCCGACGGAGCTATGATAAGTGACGAGGTGACCTGCCCAGTGTTCCGTCTGTCAGCTTCTGATCCATATCACTTCATGGGCGCAGGATAGTCTAGTGGTCTAGGTGTTGGACTCCAGCCGTAAGGTTGTGGGTTCGAGCCCCAGAGTCGGCTTACCTGTAAGCATCCTTGAGCAAGATGCCTAACCCCTACCAGCTCCATGTAATAGAACAATGTAATTGTAAGTCGCTTTGGATAAAAGCGTCTGCTAAATGCTGTAACTGTAACTTTATAATAAACACCCACGTGTCAGAAGGAGCACTCTTTAATTAGTCACCGGTGGAACAGAGAGCAATTTAGCATGATCTGCCAACACTCCGCGGCATCCTTTGTAATAAACACAATAACAATTTCCTGGAAGCCTATTCGTAGATTAGCGATATTGCGAATAGTCTAGGTAGCTACCCATGATGCTACAAAACAATCCTAGCAACCGAAATAAAAATTAAAATAAAAGAACTTTGAATGCCGCGATCTGGTCCACTAAATTCCAGCATTGATTTAACAGCTCATCACTGACCAACATGGTCAGGGGACGCATGCAGGGGCCACAGAGGGTCTCTTTTCAAGCATCTGTCTCTGTGCGTGGACATCATGTTCCCTGTGAGCTCGGAGCAGGGCCAGCGCCAGTGCCTTTGTTGCCAGCTAGACGGCATTGTCGCCAACGCACTTTCATACACACAGAATAAAGCAGGCTTGTCCCTTTATGCGAGGTGTTGCGCTTCGTTCAGAACCAGGTGTGATTTTCACATTCTGAGTATTCTTTTCAATAAGGAGACAATGACAGCATTGTTTCCAACGGTCTTTGAAAAGAAAGAAAGGTTGACGATGTGTTTGTTAGCCGTCATAAAAAGGTCACATGAGCTACAGTGAAGGGTGCATGCTTCTGTAGAAGGTGACCAACGGCGGCTACGCAGCGCGTTGAAGTGTGGCCCATGGGGTCTCGCGTGTGAAAGCATGTCATCAATACGATGAGAGTGCAACCGTCAGCCGAGCATTCCAGTTGCTGGATCCTTCACTACCTGACTTGCCGGGGTCTCCCCCCCCCCGGGATGGGCTCGCCCGGCCTTCAGTGGGAGCTTCCTGTTTACGGCGTTTCCTCGAGATCCCACCCAAGACTTTTGACTTCCCAAGGACCAAAATAGGCCCTCCGCTCCAGACAGACGGGGATTTCAGGCCGTATCCTGGGGATGTTTTACAAAAGAAACATGGCAGACCTTGTTTGGATCATTGTGATCCTTGTGCTTCAATCACACGGTGCATTGCGGCTTTCCCTTTGCTCTGTTTTAGTCATAAAGGAATCGTTTTCCTTAGAAATCTATTTATAGAGCAAAGAAAGTAGTGAAAAAAGGCCCCCTTGTTTATTTTGTTCGCCATCACAGTATAGCCTATAAACAGATATTTAACTGTTAATACTGCAATGTTGTCCAACCAAAGCCGTTAGATTATCATTGATACTTTTTAATAAATCATTGAGTGCCGTCACAATCCAGCTCCACGACTGCAGAATTCCCTTCAACATAATTGCCAGGATGCTAACAGCTTTTGACAAGCAGAAGTTGGTTCCAACAGGGAGCCATTGTGTTGGCCCCACATTGCTGGTTGCATTCAAAAGGCAGCACCAGGGCCTACAGGAAGGCATGCATGAATGGCCGCCATCTTTCCCTCCAATTACAATCAAATACAGTCTGGATTTAGCATAAGAAGGCCTTGCGCTCCCCTGAAGTGGCATGGGGGTAGGAGAGGGGGAATTCCTGCCACTTTATGTACAACTGACACCGTCTGTCTTTCAGAGCCTCAATGAGAGCATTGTCCCATGTGAGAAACAGCTGAAAAGTATATCGCAATAGGTGGAATCCTGGGAACGCACCAATTGCATTTTTCTTGGCCGATTTCAGATTACCGTTTGGGTTGAAAGCTTGACGATTTACATAGTAAAGCCATGACAATTTCCACGCCTCTAGGTCCTTCAGACGCAGAGATATTTCGATTCAAATTTACTCACTTAGTCATTTTTTTTTTTTTTTATGTCCTGTTGACAGACTTTGTAATATTTCCACACATGACATTTTGGTAAATGATTCCAATGCAGCTTGTGTGCATGGAGCATAGACCTACACCGGAACACAGATCGGCCGAAATGGGGAAAAATAAAAAATAAAAGTTTCAGAACGCGCGATCAGCAAAAAAAATGCCCGATTCCGATTGATGGCCGGGTAACCCATGGAATCCCACCTTAAAAAAGATAGGAGGTGAGGTTTCCAGGCTTTGATTCAGGCTAAGCATGGCTAGTGAAACCATAAAACTCTGTACCAGGACCAGGCAGCGCTGTGCCATGTATGTGGCCAAGTAAATATTAAATGGTGACATCCAGTGATGTAGAAACTCATTACTAATTACTTGGTCTACATTTTAATGGAGATTAATTTACCCATTACTGCCTGAGAAAAGTAAGATACATGGTCGGGCATAGCACAATCCTTTCAGTGACAAGTAATAACATTTACCGTAAAGACTATACTGCCTTATAGAGAACAATAGTTTAATAAGGCATTGCTTCGTCATTGTTGGTGAGCCTACTCTACTGTTTACCATGCATGAAGTCATTCATACCATGCATGAAGTCATTAATTCAGAAAAACGTGAAAGAAATCCATGAAATAGATTGGTTGCAAACAGACTCGTTTGCCCAGTCAACCTATTGACCCCCTCCCTCCTTATGAAGTGATCTGGCACTTCATTAGGCCGCTGTGGGGGCATCTTCTCCTGCGTTACCCCGCCTGCCACGGACGCGTACCTCCATAACAAAGAGTCAACCCGTGTAAAATGAGACTTCCCGTTTCCCTTGCACTGCTGAGTCACCCAGAATATGAAAATTAATATTAGAAATTGGGGCTGTTGCACGGTTGGCAGTTCTACTAATCAAAGCCAATTTAATTGGCGGTCGGCTCCTTTACTTATTAGATGAGAAAAGCCCCCCGGCCCCCCCATGCTGACCGCAGACATTCGGCCCTATCAGCGCAACACAGTGGCAGGGAAAATGTGTCATCACTGCAACTTAGAGTTAGCAAGGTTAGGGGACTCTGGGGTCCAATAAGACAAAAACCCGAGTGTCATTTTAGAGATAGTCATGGGCGACCAAACAAGCCCTTTTCATTTCCAGCGTGAGAAATAAAATGACTTATTAAAAAAAGGATGTTACAGTTACAGCCACACCCTGGTGGCCTGACAGATCGGTGGGCCAAAGATAGCCCGCCATTCTGGAAAGAGCCGGCATACGGCGAGGGCATTTGCGTCTCAAATAAGTTTGGGTTTTTTAGCACTGTAATTTCATCATCCCATCATGTAAATCTTTGCGTTTCTACCAACCTTGTTTTTAACATCAATAAGGCTTAAAAAGCTGGATATAGTTTGTACTATACTTTCGTACGTACGTCCATCAACTGTTAAAAAATGCAATCCTTTGAGCTGTGCGTGAAATATAAATTCACTTCAACTCAATAGGCAGCAGAGACTTTAATAAAATCTCTCTCACAAAGCTATTTTAGCTACTTTGAGTGAATGAGATATGAAAACAGGAATCCCTAAAAAAAGCACAAAAATGCAGAACTAGGTTTTACAGTAAAACATGCAGGTGGTGACCACGTCAATGTAATACATATTCACCATTGATGACTATTAAACACTGCATTCATCAGTGTCTTGACCACCATTGCTGCCTGCTCAACATGGCCTACAGAGAAGCACTACTCTAGCACTCTGCCAATCCCCTCCTTTGCATCGAGTCTACATAACACTTAGGCATTCTGAATACTGACTGTGACACAAATGATTAATGGAAAGCGAGCATGTACACAGCAGGAGCGCTTGGTAAGCGGTAGGAAAAAGCACGCCGTATGGGAAAACGTCCGGCTGTGGATGGCTGTCTGAGGTCAAGCGAGTCAAAAGTCAATTGGGCAGGCTCAGGTCTAAGGAGCTGGAGATCTAATGCCCCGATAGCACAGTGTTCCGTTAATAAATCACACGTTTTAATGCACTGCCATTGGTCGGTCCCATTTCGACCAGAGTGGCGAGAAGGGGTGTGTCAAAGTGTGATGTCACTGAAAGGAAATCAATGTTGACCTGGGCACTAGCGCCACCAAGAGAGGAGAGTCACGTCGTCTGGCAGGATGACAAGCTCCAACAGTTCACCGGTGCACAATCCCGACCCATCAGAGAGAGCTAGAAGATTCTAGACAGACAGGCAGGCAGACAGGCAGGCCGACAGGAAGACAGACAGACAGGCTGGCTTACATGTACCAACCGAGAGCGTCCTGCTAATCGGACATGGCCGTCATGTCCCCTGGGCACAACGGCATTAGAGAGCGTAATTAAGGGTTCAGCCAAGGCAAGCCGAGATAACCAGTCGCCCGCGTTCAGCCAAAGAGCAGGAAGCTGGGAGAAAACCGTTAAACATTCCAGAGCGAATCCGATTGGGTCGGAGCCCTGGCAGCAAACGGCCATTTTCCCCTGACGGGGGGGGGGGAGAAACGTGACCAGCTACAGGTCAGACAAACCCCCGGGGAACAATTACAGCGATAAGGCTGCCGCAGGAGAGCAAGGCTTCATCCTTTTTAACAACTGCTGACTAGCCTCCCATACGCCCCACCCACTAAACAGCTCTTAAGGGCGAAGGCTGCTGCAGTTTGTGTTCCGGACAATGGCGTCCGCGAAACAATGCGGCGCTGGAGGCCGGGGCTTCGAATCCGCTCCGGCCTCCTCACGTGTCCAGCGATCAGCTCCCTAAGCAGGCTGACTGAGTGAGCGGGGCGTGACAGGCCCAAATCAGGAGCGACTCACTGGTGGAGGCCAAAAAAAAAACCCCACCTGAGGCGCTTCTCACTGAAAGCTGCATGGCCTCAGCCATTCAAATAGCAGCCGGTGTTGTTGGTTGCTGGACGCTGCCAGAACCCTCGAGCAGCAGAGCGGCGCTGGGCAGCTTCAGCATGTCAGCCTATACAGAGTCATCAGGCCTAGCAGTGTTTGTAAAAACACAAGCATGCAAATTAACATTTGACATTTACATGTACAGCATTTAGCAGACGCTTTTATCCAAAGCAACTTACAGTCAGTACATTTGTCAACAGTTGGAACTGGTTAGCCACCAGCTCTTGCAAGCAAATAACATTCTACCAGAATAAGGACAGCATCGTGTCATCAGGGTTCCTTCACTCATGCGTTTTCAGTACACATTTCTCAATACATCCCTCTAAAAATCAATACATTAATATAATTGCTGGCAGCCTAAAATACTGGCAGGTGCCTAATGTTTCAAGAGCTGATTTAATAGAGAAGAAGGGACAAAGGATTGTTATAGAGGACTTCTGTTAGTGGGAGTGCTATGGAGGTAAAGAGATCAGTGGTCGAGGTACCAAGTTGGATTCTGAAACGCATTAACAATGACGACGCATTAACAATGCCTTTCTGGATAACGAAATACCCAATGGTGCAGTCAGACTTATACGGTTTGCTTTTCCACGGTTTGAGCACTCTAATCTACACGGCTAATATGAAACTATTCTCCATTTTGTTGGCCCTTTGCAGCATTCATCAGTCTCTCTCTCTCTCTGACCCTTGCACTCATTACCATGGCGTGAAATGTTGGTCATCTGAGAATTCCAGCACATTCTTCGGTTGCACTCACTGTGACACTGTGTGGAAAAGCCTCAACAATATGCCTCAACACACAATGTGTATTGTACAGTGTTACAGTGATTAACTGCAGTGCCTGTGAGCATGCATGCTAAGGCCTGTGTGTCTGTCTGGCAGGATGTGCGGAATCAGTTCCTACTCATTGAAACAATGTCAATAAAATAAATAATAATAATAAATAAAAACAGGAAAACTGCCCTTAATCAGAGTAATGTTTGATTCACTCTGGTGGAGATTGAGGAAGCCTCTCTCTCTCTCTAAAAAAAAAAAAAAAAAGGCACACCTCAATGTGTGTCTTATTCTGCTTTCTTCTTCTGCTTTCAACCTTGTGGTTGAAAGCAGAGTTGCAATGTCAATTTTTGGGGTTCTGGGAGAACTATAATGCAAGACAGACGTGTACCTTTAATACAGAACGAATGTGTAGTTTTTTATAAATATTACTCTCAGAGAAAACAGTTTGAGAAAGGCACAGGAACTGGAGAAAGGGGATGGTGCATCTCATGGTGAGAAATGACCTGCTGGACATTAAAAATCAAATAAATAAATAAATTTATAAATAACTAAAAAGGACAATAGAGCTAAAGTGTGCACATTCAAAGCAACAAATCCAAGATTCCCCATCCATAATTACGCAGCACTACTAAAACCACAGCCAGGGTGTGGGTCAAGGGCTGGTTGGTGCAACAGCCACCAGCTGAGTTGACACTGTTGGGAATCCAGTAAAAGCATTAGCCCTGCGGCGCGTTCGCATGGCGAGATCTAGAAACTTCTAATCACACAAATTAATCAGCTCACCGTCTGATCCAATTCACGTCTGAGCATACCAACAACATGAAGGATTACACACTCCCGTGGGCCTGTACTTTCCACTATCGCTTGCCTAAAGGTACTCACCAAGACCTTTGGCTGGTGCTGTGTGCAAGTTGAGTAGTGCATTTAAATTGACCCGAGTAAAAACACACTGTTGATAATCTAAGATAGGTTCCATTTCCCAGATAAGGAATATGCATAGTCCTAGACTGAAGACAATATTCAATGGAGACATCCAAAGAATACAATGGACGTCTCTAGTCTAGGTTTCAGGTCTTCATTCCTTTCTGGGAAACCAGCCTATTACTTAACACTCATTTGTTCAATTTGAAACAATCGTTCAATCAAACAGTAGAGGTCCCTTTTATTCGGAGTATTGGACATGACAGAGACAGTGTTCTGCTATGTAAATCAACTGCACTCGTGTAAATCATGCACGCAGAGAATGGTTTATTTCCCAGCCTCTCAAAATAAGCCAAACGGGTCTCGGGGCTAAGTTATGTAAAGACTGTGGTTGTTCAGTGGCATGAGGTCTAGGCCTATTGCTTGCTCCTACAAAAGCCAATGGAATTTGCAGGGCCTTGACAGTCGAGGTTGTTTTTCGTGGCTTTAAAAATACCTTAGTGGAATGTGAACATAAGGAACGCGAACATGCCTTTGACATGGTTGGTTTCATGCCCCGTAAGGCCGTGAAGGCACCCCCTTTCTGTGTGCAGCGGTAGAAACACCCAACCTGCCCACAAATACACACTCAAAAGAGCTCAAGGGCATCTGGTGAAGAGAGAATAGTGTCCCCAACATGACGGCCACAAATCATATTCACTATTGATCGCCCCGGCCACAGCAGGCACGTTCAATAGAAGAGCAGCATGCCTTGCCCGTTAACCACTCGCACAATGAAATCTGTAGGTCTACTGTAGTTCCCCCCACCCCACCTTTATCACGAAAGTGAAAAACTATACGTACGCAAAAGATGGAAGCAGAAATGCAGAGCGAGGCCAGCCTGTGGTGAATGAGGATCTCCGTTTGAATGCTCAACCGACATCAAATGGCACTCCTGTTCCTACAGTCTCCAACATTAGGTGCACACGATTGGGCTTATTCGATTTCTCTAGCACAGAGTGCACAGGAGCACAACAAAGGGCCCTAGTGTATTCCAGTACAGGAACAGTGTTTGGTCACAGTGCAACCGTAAACCCTTCCTCATTTTTATGTTTGCTGTGCACAAGGCCTATAACGACAAAAAGGTAAGAACACAAACTATTTCTTTTCTAAAATTCAAAATATTTCATGGTCAATATTATACAAACCAACTGTAAAAAAAACTAATAATAATACAAATAACCATGACGCCGTCCCTGAGGCATGAATTAAAACGAGCCAATCAGAGGCTGTTCTCCGACATGGCCTGGGAGGTTACTGTGTGGCCATATTTCACTGGTATATTTGGTTCTTGCCCCCCCGCCCCCCCCCCTTCCTCCTCCTGAAATCATCCCCTGTATTTAAAGCGGAATGAAAACGTCACGGTAACCACTGTGTGTAGCCAGCAGTCAGCCTCCACTTTCAATGCAAGAATAACATGTGACATCACTTAACTTCCACAAGGCTAGGACTAGCGGCGCTACTATTTACGGAGCGGGACGGGATTTTAATCGGAAACGAGTCGCGACTGTACTGCCTGGTAAAAACTGCACCCCTGCACTTTCCAGTAGGAAACTTTCAACTGACTGAAGCCATCGCCGCTTGTTGGGCGCTGGTGTGCCGGGTTTGTAAATAAACCCTCACGTGCTTCTGTCCTTCTGGCCGACACAAAAGCGACAACGAGCTTCAGAGAAGAGATTCTTCACAGCAATCCTTCCTGTCAAAGTTGAAGGAGGGAAAAAAAAACAAAAGAGAATACCGCATTTCCTCTTCCTGTTCAGATTGTCAGCAGGATGCTGAGAGGACACCTTCACTCAAATTCCAGTCTGCTCTAACCGCTTCCTTTCACAGGCTTGTATTATTTCAAAACACAACAGCACGCTTTGGTAGAGGACAAATCAACCTCCATGACATGTTGGCACCACATATGATGAGAACGTGAATAAAACGCAAAAAAAAAAAAAAAGAAGAAAAGTGCTCAAACGTCACCCAGCAGTAAAGCCCAGATGACTGCAGAGATGTCTGATTCACTTGATAAGCGATGTCACGCCATTGTAAAAAAAACAATGTTTAATTTCTCTAAAACAACACACACGTTTATTTTACGTGCACAAACAAATCAGACTACTTTGGAGTCATTTGGGCGTTGGGTGCCGAGTGAAGTCACTCGCCACATTAATAACTTCTTTAACAATTTCATTGAAATGGTTTGAGCACAAATGTATATTGTGCACGCCCAGACTATGCCCAAACGAATCTAAATAATACATTTAATTTTTTGGGACGCCTTTCTAAACCCTCAGGGACATCTTACAATGCAAATACATAGATTTAAGAGAGTTGGCTAAGATAAAGCCAACTGATAAACATACTATAGTAGTAAACATTTTATCGTAGAAATAAATAGAAAATAAACAAAATAAAATAAAAACAGTCTGGTGAAGGTGCAACGATGCATTATGCTATTAAAACAAAAAAGAATCTGGGGCTGAGGATAAGAACGCCTCAACAAAACAACCTTGCTCCTCCTCCTGTCCCATGAGCCATGTGACAGGGGTCAGCCCTGCACAGAGGTCTGTGCCTATGGCCTCTGGCTTCCGCCACCTGGCCAGGCGAGACATGGGATGACTAGCATGCCACTCTGCCCGCTTCTGCAGTGCCACGGGGCGACCGAAGGGCTGGATGTGGAGAGAACAGGAGTGTCCTGACAGACCGGGTCACAGGTACGACTCCCCGCGACACGTCCAACTCATCCATCAAACGCCGCTCATCTTGCCTGCGTGCGAATTGCGCAGCGCCCTTGACCACATATTGCACCGCATATCTGAGAAATCCTCCAGTTTAAAAAGCACAGCCGAACAGGCTGCGTAGTTTATGCACAAAACATTTGCAAGATAAAAAGTGTACACTATACACACAGTGAAGTACTACAGCTGCCTTCTGTTCTGGACAGATCCATTATGGAGAAGACCGTTTCATGGGCCTTTTTCACTGTGACCCAGAAGCACGGCTGTAAGCAGGTAAACTTTCTTCCGGTTTAGTTTGTTTACAGGAAGAACAAACAAAAAAATGATACAATATAATAATGTAACAAATAAATAATATTCCCAAATCCGTTGTTATGTTAAAGCGCCACAGAGGTGTTGTGATTCTCGGACTCAAATGTTGACAGTTGGGATGCAAAAACTGTATACGCAAAAGAATCGATATATAAAACAGGGCGTCAGGGAGATGTTTCCTGGTTCCAGACATAAAGACCGGTTACCTGCTTAACGCAGCATTTCCGTTTGGCATATGTAGGCTACTGTCTAGAACTCAGACCTTCACTGCTAAAAATACTCAGTGTTCTCATAGGTTGTAAAGATCTGGAATAAGCGCTGTCCCACGGCCAATACAATCACATGCAGCTTTGGAACTGGAATGGATTTTGAGGCTGTTCGCCGCCATCCCCCCATCATCATCATCATCATAGGTTATAGTGTGTATTTCTGTGCGACATGGGATGAATGCGTGGACTTGTTGTGCTTTGCCTAGGGGCCGATGTGTATCCAGGGTCTGCAGGCTTATCAAATCATGTCTTTCAACCATGACTGGCGAGCACACACATACTGATAAGCTAGAAGGCCTGATTTTACTTTAGATATGAAATGCTCCGTGTACATGGTGTTCGATGTTTAAATTCTTAATACACACTGGTGTTGAGTGCACCCGTGTCCCATAACCAGTTTAAAGTCACCTAGAAAGAGAGCAGGCATTGTTTATAAGCCACCATTGGCATCATAGCGGTATCCTCGATGTAATATAGACCAGTATGCCTCTGTATCCCTGGCTGAAGTTTAACTGACTGTCCTTTCGCCTGTCCGTTGTATGTGGTTTCGCAATAACAGGAGCAGGAGGGGTGATATTAGGTTAGATCGTACAGCGTTGATGGATAGCTGAAGTCAACTGAAAGATTATCACGGGTGCACATCTTTAAACAGTCACTGATAATAGCTGTAGAGACAGTGTGTGCCCTGAGGAAGGATCAGAGCCATCTCATTTGTAGGGCCAGCCAAAACTAGCCAGGGGTCCAAACTTTGCAGTAGGAACTATAGGCCCGTGTCCGTTTTCGAGTGTAATAGCAATACTGGTCTCAATCTGCATCACTTAATCTGCGTCTCCTTTAGTGGAGAGATCATTTTAATCTGGATGACTAATCAAACATTGATAGCGAGCCTATGAGAGCGATAGCAACACTCTGGACATGAAACGGTGGGGTGCAGCTAGGCGGCTAGGGTATGTTTGCACCCCCATTTGTTTGGGACAGACTCACTTTGGCCAGTCGTGCAGAATTGTTCCCCCACCGACATTAACATTCAAACTAGCGTGAACACCTAAAAGACTGCAGGTTCAGACAAAGAAATGGCGAAATGCAGATAAGACACGGTATACTAAAACTAGTTCAATAATACGAACGTTGACGGTCGAAATTGTAGGCAAAGGAACATTTTGGGCAGGAAACTGCTCCTGTTATGCTAAGTAGACCTGATTATCTCTGCTGATAGAGCTTACGGGATGTAGGCAAACGCAACACTGGAACAAGCTGAATGGAAACAGTTAACAGCGAAACACAGTTACACTATAGCAGGCATAGACGTGGCCAGATTAAAGGATCAAACTATGCGTGTAGATAACATTATTAAAGATGATAAATCAGTTTATTCTGACCTGTTGCGTTCTTTCAGCCGGATTCATCATCACAGCCTGCCGAAAGCTGTTATCCACATAAGACGCCATTGTTTTGAAGACGACTTGTGAGGAATTGCAATTCCTTATTCTATAAACTACTTATAAATATCCAGGGCACGGGTATTTACAAGACAAGTCCCTGGCTTTCGTCTTGTGTCTCTGTCCTTTTTACTAGAGTGATTTTAATGGATTGTGTCTCGGAGTGCCCCGGGCCAGGCCACGACAAGAGCCGGCCAGCCAGGCTGTCTCCTCGGGCTTTCTTCTGTCCCAACGCCGCTTCAGAGAGCTGCCGCCGGTTCCCACCAACACTGAACTTGTTTAAATGTGCGGCTGGTACACTAGTCCCGTACGGACAGGAGAAAGGCGGTGTCTGGCGGCAGAATGGTTATGTTATGGGACAATTATCCCGTCATACAAGCCTCCGTTCGAAGCCATCCCTTGTCTCTTCGGCATTCTGCTATCGACGAAAAGAAATTCCATGTATGATCCAGCAGAAGAAAAGTAGGCTAGGCTATCAGCTATACCGACAACAACAACCTGGCGTCCATAATTAGAGGTAGGCCTACGTGGGCTCAGTAAGAAAATTGTTTATACTTGTATTTTGACGGGTTTAAAAGTGAAGATAGCTCCTCCGCCACTGCACTGTTGTATGCCACCATGGTGACTGACACATGGGCGAGTCCATTTACAGAAAAAAAAATGGAGCTGGTGTTGTGCCGCAATTATCCCCCGTTCGTTCCTTTGAACAATCTGGGCTGTTAGCGAGCCTGTCATTATGATGATGTTAGAAATGTATAATTAATATACTCGTATATGCTTGTATGCAATTTTATTTGTTGTAACTTCTCACATTTGCCAACACTGAGTTGGGCTGCCAGATGACACTGAAAAATGAAGTGTTCCTCTGCCAACAGTAGGGCTACTGTTCCGTTTAGTTCTCATCTCAATTTTGGTGGGGGGAACAATATCTGCACGAAACTTGTCGACAATGCAATGTGGCAAAGTAATGCTTTGTGTCCATCTAGTGGTGGAAATAGTGACAGACAGATGGATGGACGCCAGTTATACCCAAAAAATTGTAAAGATGCAGAATTGCAAGATACCAATACCGCACGTCATTGTTTTATCACATTGAGCGAATTCGGCGACGACGTCTTGAATATTTTTTTATTAGGAAGCGGTATTTTTTAAATATATATAACATTGATTTAGTCCAATTAGGCTAAAACACGATTAAACTTTATGTTTAGGCCTTTACCCATCAGCGAAATGTGCTATGCTTGTTTTGGGGAACTGAGAAAAAAATAGTCCGACAAAACAACGTCAGTTTACACCTGTGATGGTATATTTTTAGGCTTTCTTGTGTAGTCAGTTGATAACCAAAATGTTTGACATGTCTAGGTGTTCAGATTCAGAATAATATATAATAATAATAATGCATTATTTCACTAGAACATCCCATGTACAACAACAGAGCGATTAAACATATCCATATTTGAACATATAAAATATCCCCTAATGTTCCTGTGGGTGGACCCTCTATTAATATTGATATTGTAGTAGTTGTAGTCATAGGAGCAATCATATTTCATATTTTTCTTTGACAGTAGCAGTGCAATATTACTGCGGTGTCTGTGAAACAGTTTTAAGGGACAAACACTGACACCATGACAACCGTTGGTTGAACGACAACAGGCTCTGAACCCATGACCAGGCCAGAACGGTCTGTTAGGGTTACATGAACCACCTCAGGTATCCCTGTGGCCTGTGCCACTAGCACCCAGCTGGTCCCAGCTAAAGGAACGGTCTCGGATAAAGGGCCGAACAGCACGAAATATACAAAGCAAAGAGATGGACTCGGGTCGGTGTGGGCAGAGGATGATCTTCACAGGTAGGTGAAGCAGACTGGCAACACCACTTTGACTCCCACAACAGTTTGTTTATTAGAATTGCATTTTATAAAAGGTGATTGAATAACTTTGTTTCTCCTTTTTATTTTTTTTTCATTCTTCTTTCTTTCTGTCTCTCTTCATATTGTGTTATTGGCATTAGGAGAATTTATAAATTGTTCTTGTAACTGTGCTCCTACTATCACTCGGCAGGAAAATACAATGCACTTAACATACTAAAACACCCAACATTTAGGCCTAGGCCTAACCACTCATATTTCTTTCTACCTCCCGGTCTGACACCTCCAACCAGGTCCAGATGGAATTCGAGACTACCGGCCGAGATCTGACTATTTCCCCCGGTACATTGGTGTCGGCAGGACGCCGTCCGAGGCCACGAGCGATTTGTATTACCTGTTCCGGCCTGGCCCCAACTCCCCACCGTCCCAAACCAAGCAGTGCCATGTGGGAGAGATCGGTTGGGGCTGGCAGTATAACCAGCAGCTGAACAGCAGGACACTGCTCAGTAATATGCAGATTAAGGTTGGCCTAGCGACACAAACATTCAGCAAATGTCCTTGGTGTTAAGGGGTTCGTAGCCACATAGCTACATTTTAGCTGACGATTGCTTCCTTTACAGTGCAAAGGTTGTTTTTTTAAAAACACATCATTATACAAGAATTATGCAAGAATATCCTTAGTTATGATAGTCAGGCAGTTTAACATAATGATACAAAACTATTTAAGTATGAATAGTAGTAGAATAGTAGTAGTATTGAGCTACAATTTTTATTTTGTTTTTTATTTCAACAGAAAACTGATATGTGGGCAGTACTGGAGGATGAATCGTCGCAAATGTTCCAGAACCCACAGTAAAGATACACTTTCAAGCTATTCTTTACAGCCAGTCGGTCCTTTATGTCCATCCACCGAGACTCATGTTACACGCGCGCGTGTGTGCTGTGTCCAGGGGAGAAGTGAGAACCCCCCAGGTTTGCAGTGTTGAGTGGTGCATTGTAAACGATCCGCTTCCACATTCAAAATGCAACACTTCCTCCTCTGCAGGCCCGCACAGCCACAGGTGGAACATGGGCCACATAGCAGGCAAGCCGGACAGTGAGTCATCTGGCAGGGCAGGAGAACTATTTCGTATCTCTATTTATTTATTTGTAAGGACAACACATATTGATCAATGTTTCTGTAAATGTGCCAGTGTTAGCCAGCTGGCTAATTTTCAACTGAAGCTCTTTTGACACCAACCTTTGACCTACTGGACTAGTTTGAGAGTGCCCTATATACAGTAGGCCTATTTACTGGCCTTGGCTGCAGGCTGCGTGCTTGGGTTACACTGCTATCTGGTTTGACTGACTATATCTGTGGTAAGGATAGAGGCTTCAGGCTAGAGTGACTATGGTAACGATGACATGCACATGACTCAGTGGACACATCCATAGCCATTACTTCTCAACAGATCAGGCCAAATGAAATTGTCAGGAGACTGCGGAGACGCACGCACTGTGATTGTCTGCACCGTTTCTTCCCAACTAGAACAGTGCTACCTTTATCATACTGCATGGTATGTATACAAGAACCTCTTCCCTCTCTTCCAGGAAGAACATCACTGCCGCAGCAGATGTCAGGAGGTGATGACCACCAGTAGGGCTGCAAGAGATGGCTGTAGTGAAGCATGCTTGAAGTCCTTATTTATCTTTAAGACTTTTTTTTTTAGCAGTTTCACTTTGGTAATTTTCTCTGGCTTACTTGTCCATGTGTGGAACTATTAGGAATCACAAATGAAAGTGACCCAGTTAGCATTCAGTATTTGGCCAGACAACCAGTAGTAACTACTCAAACTATGTACAATATTAGTTAATCTACTTCATCAGCCAGCATTAAAACCAAACTTTGCAATGCTAGAACATGTCTATATTTTTATTTTAGCATATTAGCATTTAACTTCCGTGTCAAACTAAGTGCTGTTACAGAAGTTTTGCCAATTTGCTGTAAGTGGTAAAACTTGTGGTATTTGTGAGGCTAAAATGAGTATCGGGTCTCTGACAGACGTCTGTATCTTCCCAGATAGACTTTTGATTCCTTTACAAAGCACCCAGTAGGCCTAATCCACCCCAGGGCCAAGACTATTACACTCCCTTATATTGTTAGCAGATAGCAGCACAGACCCACATGGATTGAGGACAGAACCATTTACCCCGCCAGCGACTGCCAATTTTGATGTAATGAGTCACACTGATAAATCCCTCTTAATCTCAGCTGCAATTTGTGCCTGTCTTTCAAAAAAAGAAAAGAAAAAACTGCCTTAAGGAATATTGCAAAAATAGATCGTCATGCGCATCATAATTACAAGGGTTGCACACATTTGGACTGCATGTGCAAACCAGAGTGAAAATTTTAAAACAGGCATTGTATTTATGCAATTCATGTTGAAACTTGTCACATACTGTATATAACAATTCATCAATCCACACATCAATCAGTCAACAGACAATCCTCAGGTGCAGCAATGATAGTAGAAGTTGTAGTTGCGCGTTCGGTTCACTAGACGGCGATATGTGTCTATGACAGGGGCCGGTGCAACTCGCTAATCTCGCGTTGCACTGCGATAAGAGATTAGAGCGTCTCAGTCACACTGCAGCCCGCCGGTAGCACCGTGGATTGAGCTAGCTAAATATAAATAAAACCGTAACTGCCTCTTATAGAACATGTCTCACGCAATACCGTCCAACAAGCCTTCAAACCCCGAAAACCCCCGTGTCTTCCTTGATGTAGACATTGGTGGAGAAAGAGGTCAGGACATTTTCACTAATGCTAGACGTGATGATCAGTTAGCCTAGCTTATGAGCACTCTGCCTCATAGCTATTCTAGTGACTTCTAGAAACACCGATTCTTGTATCTTTATCCAACAAGCTACCACATTGACCAATCTGATTCCGTTTAAAACGACCTGCGTGCTTACTATTGAGACATGCAAGCGTAATGTTAGCGTGTCTCACATGAGACTTGTGCTTGTTTTGTTATCAATGGAGAAACTAATCTTAAATGGATCAAACACGTGTGGCCCTTTTGCCCAATTTTGCCCACTATAACATGTACATGTAACGAAGTATTACGTTGGGAATGTTCTAATGAAGATGACAATGACTATTTTTTTATTTATATCTTGGCCGTAGGAAGAATTATGATGTAAGATTATGAACATTGAAATTTCCTGCTGTTTATGCCACATTATGTGTAATAATCTAGATGAAGTAGAGTGATACTATAGAATCAAACTACATATTAGTTTAAAAGTTTCCAAATAAGGATTCAAGTAGGAAATTGATTTGATTTTACTAATCATCATTCATCATCATTCATATAATGATAGTTATTATAATTTATTAATTATGGTCATTAAGTACAATTTCAAGTATTAAGGGAAGGTAGGAGTTAAGCATCTTGCTCAAGGGCGCTTACAAGTGGTATGTTGTCGACCACCCTAACCACTAACCTATCCTGCTAGTGATTATTATTGTATTGTATTTTTTATTTGAACATATCAAAAAAATATCCCAGCTGGCCGGATTGTCCTGGAGCTTTTTGCTGATATTACCCCCAAAACTGCTGAAAACTTCCGGGCACTTTGTACTGGAGAGAAAGGAATTGGCCAATCCACTGGGAAAGCGCTGCACTTCAAAGGATGCCCATTCCACAGAAGTAAGATCCATTTATAAAAGCCATAAAAGGCTTCACTATTATATTATAATTGATTTAATGCACGCACCTACTTGTGAACCCCTGAACAGGCGGGTTCTGGTGCGGGACGTCTTCCATTAGCATAATTTAAACATAATGTAGTGCAAACCATATCGCAGCTAAAAATAGAAGGCAGGCATGCTGAGTGTGGAAAGAAAGTAGAACACCGTTCAGATGGGAAATATTGGTCAAGTCAAACATCACATTTAACAAAAAAAAGAAAAAGAAGACCGCTTTTGAGCTATGCCACTATTGCTACCAGACAATATTTATTTCTTACAACATGAGTTCAGTATTATATTGATATTTTCCCAGCTCTACCAGCTCTAAAAAAATCGATACAGCCGAGTATCGCAACATTCTATTCCACGATACTGTATTGAATCTTTTGTCCCACGTATCAATACATAAATTAAAAAAAAAAAAAAAAAGTTTTAATTATAAATATACAGAACGAGACAGGGAATAGATATACAAGATGAAGGATATAATTCAATTATCAATACATTATTCATGTTTTAAACAGATTTAAAACGATATTTAATGCAAATATTGTTCTAATAAATTGGAATGGAAATTTTGAATTAGTTTTCACTAAATTTGTCAGTTAACTATATAATGTGATTTACATAATAGACTACCCAGGTGTTACACAGCAAGCTCTATTTTAACATTTTCATGTAGATTATTGCAATGTATCGCAATATGTAGCATATCGCAATGTATCTCGCTACGTATCGTATCGTGACCCATGTATCGTGATATGTATCGTATCGTGAGGTCCATGCCAATATCTAGCCCTAACATTTAGTCCGTTAAGTAGCAAACAGTGGAGGTCCTAATGTTTACATTCCTGTAAAAATTTGTAATAATTGCAGCATTAAAGTCAGTTTCTTGTACTGGGTATGTCTGTGCTGTTTTTATTTACTCTGGTATAACATCATGATCTAGGCTACTGCTGTATTGTTTATTAATAAATGACTACTTTTATTACTATCAGTAATCAAGAAGTTCATGATCCAGGGAGGTGACTTCTCCAACCATGATGGAACTGGAGGTGAGAGCATCTATGGGGAGAAGTTTGAGGATGAAAACTTCCATTACAAGGTAAGACCAACGTCCTCGTAGGAAAGCCTGGCCACTCCACAGCCATCTTGGTGACGCCCACGGGCAGTTACTTCGGGCAAGGCCAGTGCAACTACACAATTGACTTAATAGGTTTCCTGATCGTTATAAAGCCGGGAGGGGCGAGATATGTGCATACAACCGCCATATTTGGCGTTACGGACTAATCCCATAAACCTATTAAGCCAATCGTGTGGTTGCACTGACCTTGTAGTAGAAGTATAAACTGCCCGAAGCAACTGCTCACGAGCGTTACCAAGATGGCTGCCGAGTGGCCAGACTTTGCTGTTGTCCGGGCAACAATTTCTTCTTCTGTACATTGAAAGTGAAAGCTACACTGCCCTCTAGTGCACACGGTAATGTGACTATACCAATGTAGACACCTCTGCAATGTAAACGCGCTGTCTGCTCGTCTTTAATCGATGTGCTAGATGTGCTTGTTAAGGTTGCTTTTGCGCTATGTTTCTGCTATTCCATTTCATATCCAATGGGAAGATCAGGAAGCCAAAATTCATAGTGAGTAAAGGCAGAACCCTGTGATGTTTACGTGCATGTCCGTAAAAGGCGTAAACCGGGTTAACGCGACCCGGTGCCCGTCGTCGTCGGCGACCAAGAACAGAGCCTCTGTCAGCGTCAGAGATCACATTAAAACATGACAACGTGCAATAAACATCCTCTGCCGAATGCCATGGCGTCCCGCGAGACACTCGGCAGATTGTCGGCTTCCGCGCTTGTCTCGTGCACGCTGCCACGGGGGGTGTGTAACACAGGAAGACGGATGACATCACATGGGCTGCCACTGTATCGTCACTGAGAATGCGTCTCAACTTCATCTTTCAACTTCAACTTTTATATATTTTGTGTCCCCGGAGGGCGCTTAGGTGTGCAGCAAGTAGAACCACATGCAAGACACATAAATACATACGTGTTCTTCACACACTCCAACTGGAACACAACTGTTACCGTACGAGGACAAATAAATACCGGTACAAGGTGCCTGGATAGCAGTGTCAAAGTAACCTACATAGGGTAGGAAAAGGTGCATATCAGCCTACGAAGTTGACAGGATTAACATGTGACCCTCCGCTTCCCCCCCCGCACAGCACGACAAGGAGGGGCTACTGAGCATGGCCAACGCTGGGCCCGGCACCAACGGCTCCCAGTTCTTCATGACTACTGTGGCCACGCCCCACCTGGACGGAAAGCACGTGGTGTTTGGACAGGTGCTGAGGGGAATGGGTGTGGTGAGGTTGCTGGAGGGGCTTGACACAAACGACGACGCTCCTGTCAAGGTGAGTGTCTGGATAAATAACCGCTTAATTGTGCGGTTGGGGTCCCTCTATGTATCCAACATAATAAGGAGTTGACCTTAATTTAAGTTTAGTTTAATTAGAATGACTGCAAATAATAATGATTGACATACCTTTTGGCTTCACATCTTGTCAAACGGCCAGTTCCGACATCCCTCAACTACTCTCTTCAGTACAAACACACACGTTTATCAGAGATTCAAGGCAGCTCTTTGCGATGGGGCTTATGTTAAATACCGGCCTTTGTCTCCAGAAAACTCCCCGCGGTGCCTTTTAAGGAGTAAAAAATAAACTCAATAAGTTTTTGATGCTGTTTTTGGAAACATTGTGTGGTCCTGCATGTGTAGACACCTCATTGTATAAGATGCGTTTCAAAAAGACTGCTGTTGTGGGTGAAACCGTGACTCAAAGAATACAATGGCTTTTACACAATGGTTAACAACATGTTTCTGCCTGGGTGCTTTTATCAACTGATACGACAAAAGGACAGATAAAAAAACTAAATCCAATGCCTTGCTAGCCGCTTCCACTTGGCATAGGAACCAGATGTGCTTTATATGAATGGTACAGGACATTTTACGTAATACGTGTTTCCGAAAGTCTTGAAAACGCATTTAAATCTGTTAATCTATTTTCCAACTGACTGCATGCTGAATGTCAAGCTGGCAGGCTCCTTTTTGTGGTGAGAAAAATGGATAACCAAAAGTAAAAAAAGGTCCTGAAGACATAAAGGGCAAATTATTTCTGTAGCTAGACCAAAGGAGAGACCTGTGACGCTAAAATCAGCCTTACTACGTAATAGAAGTCTGTGCGGATCACACATTCATGCTAAATGGAGGCTGATAAAGGGGAATGCTTTTAAATATGAACCTTCTGCAGGTTATGACTCATGGCCTGACCTGAAAACACCTCAGGCTCTGCACCTGTTTGTGGTCAGAGGGACCCTCCTCCATGGCATTTTAGAGAGATGTAATTCAGGTTGCGTCGAAAGGAGCCAGTTGAGGTGGTTTGGGCATCTGGTAAGGATGCCCCCTGGGCGCCTCCCTAGGGAGGTGT
>JAOEHI010040537.1:0-22049 GCA_025447815.1 Percopsis transmontana
TCCTGCACCTGTGGGCCTAATGCGCCACAGGTGCGTTGCAGGGGAAAGGAGGCACGATGCGCGCGTGGCCGTGAGCACGCCGATCGTGACACCCACTGTGTTCTCTGCTCCAACAGCTGTTGAAATCATATGGAATGACTGTACTCCGGAAGTGTTGTGTAGGACCAATGTGCTAAAGAGAAATACAAATGTATTTTACAAAATGAAAATGATCATATTTTATTGTAAACATGCACTTTGTTATGACATGCCTGGTTGTGTTGTAGGGTTGTGTAGGGAATGTCATGTCGAGCACATGTCACAATGCCTCAAGCCTACATTATCCAAAGGCCAAATGGGGCCTTTGGGTCTTCTGACCACCAGGGGGCTCGTCTGATTTATATCTGCTATATTTATGAAAATAAAATTGCTAAAGTGCTTGAATAAAAAATCTGAGCAGTCACTATGGGATGTAAATTATGTATTTCAGCTATACGGTAATTACATATGATACTTCAGCAAAACAGACAGGTAACGTTTTTTTTATTTGACAATATGTGGAAACAGATTAGGATCAATCCAAAACAAAGATACAATTCAAACAATGTTTACAAATTCGTTATGGCATTCGCCATTTAAAACTGAATCGACTTTTATTTAAATTCTAAATGTAGGGCCGCGGTTACGTAGCCTATATTTTACTTTCAATAAACCGAAACGACAGTTGACTGAACATCTGGTCAAATAAATTTAGTTTGGATTGAATAACGCAAATTGGCTGATAAAAGCTAATTGATTGTTTCTGGTCTGGGACGCCCACAAAACGCAGCGACGCACAGCTGAGAGAGTTCGACGTTTTCAAGGAACGCGTCGTTCAGTTCAAAAAGGTCACTAAACGTAGCAAACGTTCGTTCACCCGAACCAGTGGTTCTTAACGTTGTTGGATGTACTGAACCCCACCAGTTTCATATGCGCATTCACCGAACCCACCGAAGTGGGGCGTGTCATCACGAATCATATGGGTCGGGTGTGTCTTATCCTCCGCCGAACCCCTAAGACTGACTCACCGAACCCAGGTTAAGAACCACTGCACTTAACGGACCCACTCTATACATTGTCTAGTAAAATACCTGTCACCAATTTGTTGCTTCAACAGGGAGGTGCCTGTAAAACTTAACCCTCTACGTCATAGTGGCCCATGGTGAAAGTTCAGTATTTTATTTCATGCTTTTATATTTTCTATTTTATCTTATACCAAATGTGAATTGGTTGTGGGTTACAATTACAATCAGGTCATTTGCAGACGCTTTTATAAAAAAAACCCTAGGCATCTTGCTCAAGGATGCATACAGGTAGGCCAACCCTGGGGATCAAACCCACGACCTTCCGGCTGGGAGTCCCCCATTAGCGAGGTCCCTGCAGGCTACCTACAATTTAGAGCAAACCAAATAACTTAGATTCAAGATTCAATTCAAGATTCAATATATGTTCAATTTATACCAAGGACGTTCACTTTAAACCTCCTTGGTCATACTTACCTAGAATTATATACTTACTTTACATGGAAAAATCCATCGTGTTGCAGATGATAACAACAAACATCTCTTTGATTAATTAGTAGAGTGGTGCCGCACGTACTGTAGTCCCCAATCTCAGCTAATAAAACAATATTAGCTTTCCTCAAAGAACAACAAATGTCTCTCCCCTGCTACTACGCTGTTACTACAAAAAACTAAAACAACGTAGGCCTACCACATTTTTCGGATGACGGTAGAGTACTAAAGACAATTGGAGCGCACCCAGTCCGCGCTCCACTGCCTGTGGCTTGACGGGCCTCCGCCCCTGATTGGTTGGCTGGAAGACAACTCCTCCCTGTCCCTGACAAGCAGCTGTCTGACCGGCCGCCAGAAGTTCAGAACACGTCGACCGGCAGTTTAGAGTTTTGCGTGGCCTTGGCTTCTCCTAGACAGGGGAAGACGGTTGATAAACCCCCCACTTGGTTTTCATTGCACTCTAGATTCCTGTGAGAAGGAGGATGATGGATCCTCTAGTCGCGGCTGTGGACCAGGGTACGAGCTCCACCAGGTTTATGGTGAGTAACACAACCTAAACGGAGGCACACGTCTTTCTAGGCTTTAAACGGGATTTAAACATGATAATGCGTATTACACGTGTGTTTGATTGTCTCAACGATAGTGTAGCTAGATCTAGAACATTATTTGTAGTTGTCAGAAAGTATTATCTACTTAAAATATTAAAATTTTCATATCAAACTAGGTTTAGCTGTGCAAAGTACGTACCCCGGATTGATCTAAACCCTCGCTGATGTACTTAAGCCAAATAAACTAATATTTTAGTTGTCTGAAAACGTTGAAGCCTGTGCCATTTCAGTCAGAGCGCCCCTACTGGATTTCCAAGTACTCTGCTTGTAGTTGATTGGAGCCAAAGTAGAAACACTTGAGATCCTCCTATTTTATGAGCCTTATTTGATGTATTGAACATAATTATTACGTTACAGTGTATTATATACTTGTATATACTTACTCAGTGACAGGGAGACCATTTCACTACATGTTTCATTTTCAAAGGAAAAAAGACATCTGATATGGAAAATATTAGTTTGTGAATCTCTGTTGCTGTATGAATGGAGGCCTCATTCTGAGGCTCTTATTTAAATGTTAATCTGTAATGTCAAGAAAGCCTGGCAAAGGACATCTCTGGTAACTAAAAATCAAGCCTTGCTAGCTGTTTTTAGACTTCCTTGGAAATAAACCTTTTTCCAATGGCCCCAAGTAAGATCCGAAATGCATGAAAACATTTGATCTTGTCAATCATAGAAAGTTGTATTAATCGTCCAAAGACTTTGATCTTCTGGAAAATGTTAACCGTATGAAGTGAGGGCTCTATCCATTACGAAGATCTGTGTGCATTCATCAGAAATGATTTTTTTTTTTTAACACGTTATATCTGATTACTTTTTTTTTTTAATGTTCAGAATAAAATAAACGTTTAGCTAACTTTAGGTTGTTGCAGAATTTTGAATCTTTTAGAACTAGAATTTCCTTGCTTATTATTATTCAAGATTGCCGATTACAGATCACTGCAGATTTGACATCAGATATCGTATGGGTTTTTAATATGCATTAGTGTTGGCACACACATGCTTTACTGCCTTTTATTTTAGTCTATTGTTTTACTAATTACAAAATGTAAGCTTTTTTTGTCTAGTCATGAATAGATGCATTTTTTTTTTTTTGTTACAACTGAAAGCCTAAAAGCTTATGTATTTATATTGAACAGAAATGGTTTGGATAGATGTCATTGAGTTGGTTTGTCTGATAGTCAGACACTGTAACAATCGGTGTGAAGATATTTCTGTCCACTGTCCCAACTACGTGTCCTCAGCTGTCCTTGCGTGTGTGTGTGTGTGTGTGTGTGTGTGTGTAACCTCAGAGGAATAAGCAGCAGACGGTATAAGACTAATCTAAAAAAGCACAAAATGCCCACAGACCGTTATTAATGTAACTATCTCTGCTGTTGGTGTCATGGTATTTATTTATTTTTTAAGAGGGACCAGAGTTCAGGATGCATGCTGAATAGTAGGCAGTAATCTAACTGCGCTAAACAAGAGTTGTGGTTTGCATTACTATCGTAGCCAAGTCTAGTGGGAGTACTCACTGTAGGCCAAGCCCATTATGCAGAACCACTTTTTAATGAATGTTTATGGGGTCTTCTTTGGCTTACTCCGTAGTATATTATCCAGTCAAATTTGAGATTTGAATGGCCTTAAGCGTTATTGGACTTTTGTTAAACCCTCAATTGTATAGGGTTTGTCCAAATATCTGCGTGACCAAATAATTGTGTGTGGATTTCTATTGACATAATATACAAGCCTCTGATTTGACGCGAGTCAGTATTGTTTTAAGGTAACAATTATTTGAAAAATAATTGTCTCCAACTTGTCATGCTATGCTTTTTGGAATGTGAAGGGTGGAAAAACACATGTAAATTGCTCAAGTTTGTTTCAACTGTGTGTGTATATATATTTTTTTTTTTTATCCTGAATCACCCACCACCCTTTCCCTCTCTTCCTGTTGTCATGTAAAACTTGCAACATTGTCTTCTCCACAGGTGTTCAATGCCAGAACAGCAGAGCTGGTCAGCCACCATCAAGTGGAGATCAACCAGAGCTTTCCTAAAGAGGGGTGAGTTATCCTGATGTCCAGGGATGGAGAGATGGCCAGCTAGATGGGCAGATGGACCGATAGATAGACATTAAGATGGATAATACTGTCTCTTTCGGGTGGATTGGCTAATTGACTGTTTTAGTTACACAATCTACCCCATTCAGAAATTGTGTAACACCAAAGAAGTTTCAATATTACCACAACCCTGTCATCATCTTGTCTGCGCATTACAATTTCTGTAAAACTATGACCTAAGGGGGAGCTCAAAGTGTGTGCAATCTTCTGTGTGTATGTGTCTTGACCCACCCTCCCTCAGTTGGTGCCCCAGAAATAAGTCACAGCTACTGTATGAACCAGTATTATGTTAAAAGAGATCACAATAATGCAAATTTTTACATCTTAAATGAATTTCCAGAATCCCCCTGCAAGCCCTTGAGGTCCTGGCCCCCCAGTTGTGCAACCCCTGATTAAGACCATTTTAGGCCACACAAGCAAGGATGAATTCGAAAACGCAACTTTTTCTCTCCGTTTTGGCCTTCCGTCTACACTAACTGAAAAACTAGGGATATCCCGATCCAATATCAAAGAGCGGGATAATATAACAAGAATGTTTATATTCTGCCCTTTCGCCTTTCTTTGTGTAGCGGGCATACTGTTCTGACGCCAAACATACAAATTGTTCCGTTAACAAGTTGTAATGCATGCTCTCAACTATAATAAAAGACAGAGGAGTTCACCTAACAACTTCCTCTGTCTCCGACATTGTGCCGTTCCTGATTGCAAGGCCATTTGTTTATGCCTGCCAAACCTCTGTGGTCATAAAAACGTGTCTGTTTTTGGCCAGCTGGGTGGAAGAGGACCCCAAAGAGATAATGCAGTCTGTCATCGAATGCATCGAAAGGACCTGTGAAAAACTCAGTCAGCTCCAAATCAACACCTCCAACATTAAAGGTGTGTGTGTGTGCGCCTACCTGGGCATGGTGAGTTTAGGCTCTGGTCACATCTAAGGAGCAAGGTGGGCTGGAGGGCTGAAAAAGAGGAGCGGTGTTGACCTTTCTGTTGTGGTTGTCCCTCAGCGGTGGGCATCACAAATCAGAGAGAGACCACCCTGGTTTGGGACAAAGAAACGGGCGAGCCCCTCTACAATGCCATTGGTGAGTTCACAGCTCTTGGCTAGCTGAGTGCACGTGTGGGTTAGTGCACGTGTGGGTTAATCTATAGCATTGCTGTTGTCTGCCTTGTGTACAACGTAGTAATTCTGCAATTAATTATTAAGTATTAATTCTGAATTCTTTGGGGTTAAGAGAATATGAAGACTTCTAACAGTTTAAAACACTTTGTCTAGCCTCATCTTCGCTGTGAAACCAGTAACTTAAAAGCACTATAAAGTTCAGCAGTGGTATTTCAAAGTAACCCCCCACCCCCCCTCCCCCCATCTTTGGAGGTGTAACATGTTAAATGTTTACTAGGAACATTGAGTCATCTGATAAAACTTTACGTGTGACTCCACGCGTCATCGACACACGCTCGCACACAGCCACACACACACCACAGCCCCTCCCCCAAGGGCAATCTGTGCAAGAGGGTTCCTAGCCGGTCGCTGCCAACTCCCGGGGTTACATGCTAGCAACTAGAGCTACCCTGTTATGCAGCCTGACCCCTTCAAGGTCCCTCTGTCTAACTAACTGTCTAAACTACTACTACTGCTGCTACTGGTATTTTATGTGGCTTTGGTCAATATTCGGAACATGATATTCGTCCTTGATCATTAATTCCCACAATACTTTAACCAATGTTATAAAATAATGGTTTGGTATATTTATAGTTGGTTGCTGCCGACCACCCCCAATGTATTTATTTTTAAATAGTTATGTAGATTTAAAGGTGTGCTACTCCTTCGAGATACTATTTTAAAAACTTACCGTAATTGGAGTTAACATGGTGTTGGAATTGGTCTGCCTAGACCCCAGTGAGACCCCTTTGATTTCTCTGTACTGGATAGGACAATATGGTGGGTGTAATGGCAAAGGAGAAGGGGTTTCTGCTTTAATACACTGCTCTCTGCTTCGCTGCCATGGACGACGTGATTTTTTTCAATTATAAAAAAGGAATTATCTGTTGACAATTAAAATAATAATAATTTTCATAGCATATGTGGTCGCAAGGTTATCCTGTGCATGCTTGCTAAAACACCCCCTGGTTTGTATGCGTGATCTTTTGGGTGTTTATACAGTTTGGTTGGACCTGCGCACACAGTCGACTGTGGAGAGGCTTATCAATAAGGTGCCGGGCCGCAACAAGAACCATCTCAAGGTGAGAGGTCAGCTGTGCCCTAATGACATGGTGACGTGAAGGAGACATGTCACAAAGTCTATCGTCGTGTGTGTGTGTGTGTGTGTGTGTGTGTCTGCAGCACAAGACGGGTTTACCCATAAGCACCTACTTCAGCGCTGTGAAGCTACGCTGGCTGATGGACAATGTGGAGGAAGTCCGACGGGCCGTTCTGGACCAGCGGGCGATGTTCGGCACTGTGGACTCCTGGCTCATCTGGGTAAGGCAAAGTGTGCGGCCCAACCGGAATCAAATAATTCCTCGTTTGCAGTAAATGATGAACCACAATCTAACGTACTTTCAATTAACTTCCATTCTTTCTTAAAAAATGCTTCTAACGTACAGAGCTGATTAATGCCTCTACTGGTAGTATCTGTTCTCAAGTCAGTTCAGAACACAAAATCTAATGAAAGGTTTACTATCAGTGTTTCCACAATAAATGAATACATTTTTGGAAGCTCAGATCTATGTGGAAAACGAGAACAGCTTTACAGTACGAGACTAAATGCAATATGTTCAGTAGTTTAGCTATTGTACGCTTGGTTCTATATCTGAAAAGGGGGTTTCACATCCAGCTTTAAAAGTGAGCAATGGTTTCATGATTGAAAATACGTGCTTCTGCCTGCACAGGGTCTGACGGGGGGGAAGAACGGGGGCGTCCACTGTACCGATGTCTCGAACGCCAGTCGCACCATGCTGTTCAATATCCACACCCTGGACTGGGACCCTGAGCTCTGCAGGTACACGGCTGCATCTTAGCAGTGCATTTACAGCCCCCCTACATGCGTCAAACAACTAAACAACATATGTTTCCTACTCGATGTGGGACGACCTGCATTTGAACTGGAAACTGCTAGCTTGTGTTGCCTAAGGTTGTCAATACAAATATCTATAGGCCCTTTCAGACCGAACGCTCAAATGCATAGTTTCCAAAGGCTTGCGCCGCTAAACGATGGTTTTGCGCTGCGCAAAATGCGGCCAATAGAAACGAGGCAGCCAGCCAGACACGGAAGTGAAAATGGAGGAAAAGCTGATATTGTGTGTGTCTGCATTCCCCGAACACAAGCTTACCGACACATCGGGAGGAAAGCCCTAGCTTGGAAACACTTTTCCAACCAAGTAAAGCATATCAGGTGTGTTTTTAACAATCGCGTAGCTTGTAGGTAGGCAATATGCCGGCGACATAGCCGCCTATTTTGCGCTGTCCTCTGCAACTTCTTCCAACACCTGGGAGAAGTCTGCCCTCAACCAGATGGCGAGCGCTGGGCATGCCACGTCTACCACCTCACTTCCTGTATGTCATGTCATGCACACATCTCATCTCATTGTCTCATTGTGGATGTTGTTATTTCCAGGTACTTCGACGTCCCAATGGAGATCCTCCCCAAAGTCCACAGCTCCTCCGAAATATACGGCTACATGGTAAGTTTATCCAGCCTCCAAATCTAGCTTCAGTAAGTGTGTTTGTTTACACACGTCAGCACACACACATACATGCATAGTGGTGTGTACACAATAGTTTTAGTTTGGATCTGTTGGCTAGGTAAAGGAAGTTGGCCTATATTTGTTTTAACAGTCCATTTATTATAAGGGTCTAATGTGCTATTTTACTGACCTAAGCTGATAAGGTTCTGAGTTATATTTTATAGGAATAGCAGGCAATCTTGATAACAGTAACTGTGAAGCTGTAAAAGGAAAATTGAATCAAATTATCTTTCTAAAATTCTAAACTATTTTAAAACAAAATTATCCTTTGGGGCTGCTTTAACACATTGTGATATTAACTAAATACACACTGCAATAAAACCATAAACCTTCTTACAGTCATTTTGAATTGTTCTGTTAAATTGTTGTGCTCCATTAGGAGCAGAAAGTGTTCCGAGTTCACTTCTGAATGACATTTTTACTTCTGTCAGGTTGTTGCCACTGTAACACAGCTCACGTCAGTTCAGGTGATTTTATAGATTTAGGGCTTTTGGGATGGTTGTTATCTGCTGCCAGATATAACCTGATAAGATGCATAAAGGCAGTCATCTTCATGAACTTGTTTGTGCGTGTGGGATTATATTTTTTAAAATCTGACATACAAGTTCCCTTTAACTGGTTTGGGAGGATTGGCTCCAATCCGGTGTAGCCTCTAGAACATGGGATGAATCATGTTAAACATCTATCCAGCGTGCACTTTGGCCTACATCCACAGGTCACACAAATGCCATTTAATGTGTTACTGTTTTTACTGAAAAGAAAAAACACTTTGGCTTCAGATGTGCCACGTAGTGTTTCCTTTACTCTTCTCTGGAGGGGAACGTGAGAGGGAGGGAGAGAGAGAAAGAAAGCACCATAATATTGCCACACTGCACTGCACAAGTCAAATGAACCAGATTGTATATGACCAAAGGTCATACATGTTTACATTAAGTCAGTGCATGTGCAACAACCACACATCCAGGCACGGCTGTCTGTGAGGGCCAGCTATCTAAAACGTCCACTAAATGACTGGTATATCCGTTTCTCTTGCAGAAGTGCAGCTCTCTGGCAGGGGTGCCAATCTCTGGGGTAAGAGGTCCACAGCGGTGTTGTGTGGTTGTGTAACGCTGCTGGAGAGGGACAATCCATGTTTACTACGCTCCTGTGTGAGCTCTGCCCTGCGCTCTCGTTGGCTTCAGACAAACACTATCCTACCCTGTGTGTACTAGTTTGTCAGCCCACAGAAATGCCTTATTCATTCAGTACCTGTACAGCGTTTTAGAAGGACGGCAGGCATGCCAATTTGGATCACTAACTTCAGGATACTGGGAGTGAGTGTGTGTGTGTGTGTGTGTGTGTGTGAAGTCTGCTTGTGTTGACATTCATTCTGATAGTTGTGCGTCAGCCTTCCATGTAAACATGTGGTTTGTCTCCCCTGGTGTCTCAGTGTCTGGGCGACCAGTCTGCTGCATTAGTCGGCCAGATGTGCTTCAACGACGGTCAGGCCAAAAACACGTAAGAGCTCGGCCTAAAGTGTAAAACTGCTATGTTAATGGATTAGTATAGAACACTGCAATAGTTCTTGAGTTACCTCAATAAAGCTTGAGTCATACAAACTGAATAATTCCTATTTTTTTATTTTTTTTTTTAAAGAAAATTACTTTAGTGATTGGCAGTACATTCTAAGAGAGGTATCATGAATCATGTCTGTCTTTCTTATTCTACTACTTCCTGTTATCTGAAGGTACGGGACGGGCTGTTTCCTGCTCAGAAACACAGGCATGAAGGTGAGATCTTCTCCCATAACCAACACTGTAGTATCATACTAAACCTTTTTTACTTTTTTTTATCCTCACCTTAATCATACGATCTACTTTATTGTCCCCATGGGGACATTTTCTATTGGCTTCACCGTAATGCAACCATGGAACATGATCCTACATAGAGAGACGGGTCAAGTAATTTTCACCATTATGCGTTCTAATTCCCGTATTCTTCCAGCCTGTGATGTCAGACCACGGTCTGCTGACGACGGTGGCCTACAAAATGGGGAAAGACCAACCTCCTTGTTACGCATTGGAGGTACGTACACAAGTACATGTATGCGTGTTATTACGCTTCCAAAACAAATGTACAAACCCTTTGTGTCTTCCATTATAGTCTTCTACTATAAATGGAATAAAATTCTTAGCCTGGTGGCTTAATGTCTGCCTGAACTGTACTGGTTCGGCCCGGCCCAGCCCAGCTGTCCTGTATCTGTGTGGTTCTGACTAGTGACTAGTTTCCTCCTGTCACCCCCTGCCCAGGGTTCAGTGGCTATAGCAGGGGCCGTTGTCCGCTGGCTGAAGGACAACATGGGAATTGTCCAGTCCACGTGTGACATTGGTACTTGACTCTTTTGGCTGTGTTCTTATTTCTAACACCACTGGTACCTAGGCCGGTAACACCGTCCTGACCAGCCAAGCTCCCCCCCTACGCTTTGCTTCGCTTTCCATAACCGTCTGGCTCATTGGCTCATTTGAAAACTGTCAGCCTGGTGGAGTTGGTTCAGTTGGTGTTGCAATGACATGCTAATGATTTGATTGACACCTGTTGGCACCGCCTGGCTGAGTCATATCATGACTCATGAGTTTTCATTTGAGAGTTCCCAGACTGAAATGTAAAGCAAAGCAAAACACTAGAGGTGTAGCTTGTCAAATCAGGATGTTTTTACCACGCTAACTGGTACAGGCAAAAATAAGTCTTAAGTCTAAAGAAAATGTAAATGTTTTGATTGCATTCATGGGCGTAGGTATCGTTTGAACATTGGGGGGGACACATTAGGCGTGACAGTCCGAGCCAAGACTCTAGTCCGGGGACCATGACTCGCACTGTTGAGCGATTCCACACAATCGCTGGGTGGCCCCCGATGCTTCTTTCATGTTTTTATTGGGGGGAGCGTATCCCCCCCCGAAATCTACGCCTATGATTGCACTTTTGGTTTAAATGTTTGATTTCCAAATGACCCAAGTTTCGTTTTGGATTGTGTATGATGACTCGAAACCTCTCCTGGTCTCTCTCCAACTTCAGAGAAGCTAGCCGCAGCCGCTGGATCGTCTCACGGCTGTTATTTTGTCCCGGCCTTCTCCGGGCTCTATGCCCCCTACTGGGAGCCCAGCGCTAGAGGGTGGGACTGATTTGCCTTGTTTACTGTCTGTTTCTAGTCTGCTCCAGCGTACCTGTTACACACCTGCCCCAGGGGGGTGCTTGCTTCTTTTGAACCCTTTTCCAAGGTTTCGCTTAAGCTAATCACGGCTAACTCTGGTGGTTGTAGTATGTATGATGCACTCTGACCTGACCTTGTGTTAGCTTGTCAGTTAACGTACGTCACCAACAGATTGCATCAGTGATGACCTTTTAGATCTAATTGGCTTATACCTGGTTTTTTAGAATCATCTGTGGGCTTACTCAGTTCACCAACAGAAACCACCTGGCATTTGCAGCCCTTGAGGCAGTCTGCTTTCAGACCAGAGAGGTGAGGTTTTACATTTTTCTTGTTTTTCCAATTAAAAATTTCCCCCAAAACCAATTTGGGTTTGGAACGGTAAGACACCAAACGAGGCAACACAGTTGTCAATTTTTATAATGTCCACATATGAGCTGTCACTTCATAGAATCTGTTTGTATCCTCTCGTGTGTTATAGCTACAATCCCTAATTTGATTTCTGTTGGTGTGGATGGTTTTAGATTCTGGACGCTATGAACCTGGACAGTGGCATTCCTCTTAACCAGCTGCAGGTGGACGGTGGAATGACTTCCAACCGACTGCTGTTGCAGCTACAGGCAGACATACTCTGCATTCCCGTGGGTGAGAGGACACGGGCACACACTCGCACACTCATGGACAATCCCTCAAATGTACAGCAAAGGCGCCAATTTAAATTCCACATTCACACCAGAACAACGACAACAAAAAGTTCAGACTACTAGATTAAACGTGGACTACAAACCAACGTCTACACTCACCTCCGACTTGCATCACATTTTAAACGCGCATGAACCTTCACATGGATGTCCAGAACGCAGTCAACAGCTCAAGGACACACGTGTATGTGCGAGTGACCGTGTGTACGCATAGATATTATGCTAGACACTCCATGTTTGTGCTGTGTGTCAGCCTTGTCATGAGAGGATCTTTTTGAAATGTCCAACACACCGGTCACTGTAATTAATAGGTGAGCATTAGAAACAATATCAACATCTGGGTGGTTTTTGGACAAGATTTCCCTGCAACAGTACCAACATGGTACTGATGTATAACGTATGGATGTTGCTCTGTTTATATCATAAATACAGCTGATGCATCTTGCTCTGCTAGGCTTGAAGTGTGTTGCTCATCGACTTGCTGCATGTAATGTAAAGATTTACCATACCATTTGACGTCTTGTTTTAGCAGTCCAACTTTTTCAGTTTCTTCGATAACGTAGATGGGGAAAACTGCCATTTTGAACCATAATGATTGGAGCCAGATTTATATCTCTGTGCCAGTTTGTTTTGGTCCATATTGGCACATCACAAGATACAGTATATCTGCCTATAATAACTTATTGAATAGACTGGTTCATTTTTGTAGTGCTCCCAGTGGTTGTGAAAGACAATTACAATCATTGTCCCAACATCTCATCAACCGTATGTGACCATGCACAAATGTAACTTTCCTGTATTCACACAACTGTGGCGGTCAAGTTACAATTAGGTAATTTAGCAGACGCTTTTATCCAAAGTGACTAACAAGTACATGCTGCTATTACATGGAGCAGATGGGGTTAGGCATCTTGCTCAAGGATGCTTACAGGTAGGCCAACTCTGGGGCTCGAACCCACGACCTTCCGGCCACGACACCTAGACCACTAGACTATCCTGCCCCCTCAAGTCATTATAAGAATTTATGCGTGTTTAGCTCCTAAACATCGCAGTCAGAATTAGACCCTAAAAACCAAACTGTCTGGGATGCAAGTTGTATGCATGTACTGAATGCTCTCCACGCGTGCGTCTCTACTGAGCTAATGAGCCTGATGTGTGTGGCTGCAGTGCGTCCCACCATGTCAGAGACCACTGCGCTGGGTGTTGCCATGGCTGCAGGAGCCGCCAGTGGTGTGGAGGTGTGGAGCCTGAGCCCTAGTGACCTGCCGGTCGTCGTCTCTGAGAAATACGAACCGCAGATCAACTCTGACGGTACTTCCAACACACTGTAGCCCAGGAGTACAATGTGTATCTGATTGTAGCTTATAGAAGGGCGAAGGATTGCTTTCACCATGGATTAAAGCGAATTTTAAATGTAAAAACATTACTTAAGCCAGGAATTCATGATTGTAGTATGTCACTGCCACCTGGTGGACTTTTGTTGTTGTTAAACTATTTATTGTATTTGTTTCTTTCAAACAAAATCTTACTATTAAGCTGTGTTGCTTTAAAAATATGTTTAAAAAAATAATAAAATAAAAGGCTGACATAACGGTATATCTTACTGACTCTCTTGATCTCTCCACAGAGAGTGAGTTCCGCTTCGCTCGCTGGAAAAAGGCTGTGCAGAAAGCCATGAACTGGGAAACCACAGAGCCTTGCTGTAACGCCAATGGTATAAAGACACACACTATATAGACTTGTGTTAAAAGACAGGTATTTGGGATTATTAACAGATTTCAACTGTCATTGCACAGCGTTCAGGTAATGGGATAGGCACTAAATATAGCCATTAATAACGCTAGCTGATGTATACATAAAAACTGTAATCTGTCTGTGGATGTTTTTACTGGTGACAGGACTGCCGAAGAAGATGAACAGCACCACCCCCTGGGGGGTCCCACCGACCCCTCCTCCCACAAGAGTCGACCCTTAAGGTCCGACATGTCGCTGCATGCTCGTTATGCCAGTTTAAAACCTCACAGTACTAACCTTACCAGAGTGGTTATGTGAAACCGTCACAGGCATTGATGGGCATAGCTAACTAGCGTGTATGGTGCCTTTTTTTTTTTTCTGGGAGTGAACAACTTGCTTCCTGCCTCTTTGCCGTCTGTGGTTAAGTGAAATTTCGTCCTCTTTACATTACAGGTGCCCAGTAGCTGAACACCAGGGCATGGAGTATGGAATGGTGAATATTACACCTCACAGCGGCTATTTGATGCTGTACGCAGTTTCCTGATTTGGAAATGGCATCTTAAATCAAGGATCCCAGCTCTGTATAAAATGTATAGTGTCATGAAAATCCACTGTAGTGACAACCTGAAGTGCCATCTTGGATTAAAAGTAATTCCTTGAGTAAGTCCATGTAAATGTATCTGCCTGTAGATATGACAAAGTGTTAATAGCTAAGTAAAAAGATTTTGAAGTGTGACCATTTTGTACTCTATTGTATAAGGATGCTGCTAAAATCATGTCTTGAAAAGGAAAAAAAAAACCTTTTTATGATGGATGTTAATCAATGTCAAAATGAAAACCTAAAGGTTTTTGAAAAGTAAAATTGAATTGTTATTTGAATAGGCAGATAATACCCATTACTCTTAAAGCACTTTAATTGTATTGATAAGGGAACTACTCACTGGCATTACCTGAATCACTTGTAAATCAAAATAGGAAAGTAAACAGACATAACCCCGTTTTCAATTTTTTTTATCTTAAAAGTTGCAAGATAGATATTAAATATAAACCCACACAACTGTAATTTCTAGATGAGTTTTATGTACATTTTTGGAAAGTAATGTAATTTACGGTCAGTTGAGCTCTTGCACCACTAAATGTATAAATCTTTTAATAAACTAAGCTGAAATAACTGTCCTTGTGAAGCATTCATATCAATACTAGCATTATGAACTCATACCAAAACAAGTCTTAAATGGGAAGTCATTAGTCATTTAATATTGGAGGCAGGTACAGTGGAGAATACTTCAGTTTACAATTCTAATCACGCAACATAACAGGAATGGAGGTGGACCATCCACACAGAAAGCTCAGTTTGTTTACATATACAAAAATACCTTCAATTAATCAAAGGGAATAAAACTGGAGCTGGAGCCCAGATGGTCTGAAGGAAAGATGGAAGACTCCTTCTAAATGAACTCTACTCTGTAGACAGGTTTAGCGGGAGAACTGCCTCCCGTCTCCCCTGCCCTTGTTGACATGTTTGAAGATCTTTGACTTGTGCACGTCCTTTGACTTCTGATAACCAAAGCCTCCACCGCCTCCTCGCTTCTGCAGCTTCATTCCTTTACTGCTGTGGACATCTGGGGAGGGAGCTGTTAAGGAAAGGAGCTGATCTGGATTTAGTTTAATCCCTCATTTAGTCATCTGGAAGAAGGGTGTATCCCATGAGCACAGTTAAAGCTGCACTACCGGGGTTTGTTTGTTTCCCCCTACCATAGTTGTTACTGCTTTAAGATGAAGAGTAGAAATAAACAGTTAAAAACATAAAATGAACCCCTCGTGAACACACAGAATATTTAAATACAATTGACTTTACGCACAAAATTAGCCAGAAGTGTAATTTCCAGTAATTCTTTATGATATGCCTTGCGACATCATTCTAATTTATCCAAAAGCATATTTCCAATAATAACACAGAGTCGAATAAACTCACAATTAAGTGCCATGTGGCTAATTCTTAACATAACACTCAAGCTCTGCAGGGCCATGAAAAGGATACTGAGGTCAACGTAGGGGGGAACCTTAAAGCCGAAGGACTGCGCCACCATGGGGAGGTTGAGGGTGTTGACGTTGTAGATCTGTTTGAGTGAGTGCGAATCGTAGGATCGCACGTAGGACTTGTAGGCCTCCTGGGCTGACTTGTGGAGATAATAGTTCTTCTCTATCAGCTTGTCCAGCTGAGGAGCGGGAAACAGATGGACAATTATTCTATAACTATATGGCTTGTAGTTTAAAATAAGCAGTTGCAGAAGCTATACTAAGATGCTCACCACCATGTACCCTATAATACACTATACTATAGTGTATAGTACTATAATAAAGACTATACTGTGGAGTAGTGTTGCATGGTAAACCGGTACTGGTACCAATTTTCTAAAAGCGGTACTATACTGGAATTTAGATATACCGGTACTTTTATGCGCCTAAACAGCAGCGATACAAGTTGGTCTGTGCCTCTAAGACGAGCGGAGCTGCTTGTGACGTTACACTTGTGCTCTGCTGCTACGCTGTGCTGCCGGCGTGTGAGCTGAGAGGAAATGGCTACAGGAGGAAAAGAACTCGCTGCCGTGAGTCAGCCGAAACTTGTGGACAGAGAAGGTGCCCGTAGTGTTTTATGGCAGTACTTTGCATATAAGACCAATGAAAAAGGCGAGCCCGAAAACATTACAGCACCGTTGATCAAGTCTTGCTTTTAACCGTATTTAGCAAAAGGAGGCAACACAAGCAACCTCGCTAAACATTTAAGTGACAATCATCCAAGCCTCTGTAAAGAGTGTTAAGAGCAACAGCAGGTGTGTTTTGTGAAACAAATCCTATTGCAATGTAATTGAATGAATACAGGAATTAAATAATTAATTTGATTTGACAGAACTACATGTAAATATTTTATTTTCATTTATATATTTTTATTTAAGTATTGTCTATTTACAGATAATTCAATTTATGCTTACATTTCTATGTACATTGAAAAAGTTAGTTGAAAATAAAAAAAGACTAAAACATTGACAAATTGCCCCTAGTATCGTTTCAGTATCGTGATACTTTACTTGGTATCGGTACCGAAATCACATTTTTTTTTATCGTGACAACAATACTGTGGAGTTAACTTCAACTGACAGAAGTTAAGGGGGCGGGGCCAGAGAGCAGCATGTTTGGCAGCATTTAGAGGGGCTCTGGTTTTGTTTGTAATCATCTCTCCTGTGGCCATGAGTCAAATCTTACTTGGCAAACCTTTAAGCTGTTGACAGAGGACTTACCTGGGACTGGATGTCAGAGATTTTGTTCCAGGAGAATTCAAACTCACTCAGTGGGACCTGGACAAGAGACCCCAGCAAATAAACTTAATAACTAAGACACCCACATATTTATATTCTGTACAATAGGTGTGTGAAATAGAACACAGCAGAAAGCAGTCCTTCACCTTTGCTTGCTTGAGGAAGCGCAGGAAGCCCAGCTCCTCGGGTCGTAGGATCAAGAGGGCGTGGCCACGACCGTTGATACCACGAGCGGTCCTTCCCACCCTGTGAATGTATTCCTGTAAGAAGAACAATGGCAATTTACTGTAAAGACCAGACAGGTGTTTGACATACTGTAACTGACTAATGAAGAGCTCCTCTCGGGTTGAACGCAGGCGGTCCTATGCTGCAACCGCTGTTGCAGTTTCTGACGTCCCAAATAATACCAACTAATCACAGAAAAGACGATAGTTGTCCAACAAGTGTATGATAAGCATGTCCACACCATTATTTAAACTTGGGGCATTAAACAGTGTAAAATGTTTGATACAGAATAAAAAATGTTTTAGCAGCCATGCTTAGATAAATGGTTACACTACTGTGTGCCATCTAGGCTCAGAGTACAAAGGGTTTCAGTTTAACAAGTGCGTTTAACCTGCTGATATCTCATCAGCTGCACTCTCAAACCGATGGGATGGATCCAATTAGGGAAATCAAATGGCTTAGTTTTTGGTTGAGAAGAATACCTATTCAGTGACAAACATTTTAAACTAGGCCTGAACTTAAAGACATCCAGAATGACCATTGTAACAAGTGTACACTAATAAAAGACATACATTACATGTTTGATCAATCTTTTGTTTGTCTCTTAGGACCAATTTTGCTGAGTGTAGCACACGAGGCTTCTGAGTTCTACACACTGCATGTATCAGTTGCACTTAGGACGCAGGACACACTCAAGTGCTATGGGCATACTAAGGAGTTGAGGCGCTTCCCATCTCTTAGCAATGAGGTACCTTGGGGTCGTCGGGCGGGTCGTACTGGACAATCCAGTCTACCTCAGGGATGTCCAGGCCTCTGGCCGCCACGTCTGTGCACAGCAGGATGCCCGTGTCCGCATTGCAGAACTGGAAGAACGTTGTGGTTCGCTTCGTCTGTTTCTGCTTGCCCTGCGACACCAAGCAGAAGAGAGAAGTTTTATCTTCCGACTTCTAGCCTCTCTATTACTATGACCGTATCTGGACGCTGGCAAGCCGGCCTTACGTGGATGGCCATGACGGGCAGGTCGATGTAGTTGAGCAGCTCATAGTGGAACTTCACCGACATGCAGGAGGAGAAGAAGACCATCATCTTCTTCTTGCGGTTCTTCTTCAGGAAGGTGAAGAGCAGTAGGAAGCGTTTCTCAGAGGGACAAACCACATAGCCCTGGAGGAGCAGGGAGAGCAGTCACAAAGCGCTCAAGGTAGGAAAACGGCATATAACATAACACTAGAGACATATCCCTAAAACCAAACCATGGCAGTTGGTGAAATATTTCCATTTGGTCTAAAGCCTGGAACACACTACACAACTTAAAAGCCAGTGTAAAAATGCGGGACATCTCACACTAAACCTACACATGTGAGCACACACACTATGATGATTTGATTGAGGATTCTTGATCCAGAAGCTCTGCCCTTGCCACTCCACATGAAAAAATTCTTCCCCTCGTGTGTGTGTGTGTGTGTGTGTGGTAGGCTTGCATGTTGCTGAATGAGTCTTTATTCCTAAACAGCAATTGGATTGCAGTTATATTTCACAAATACACTGCAATACCTCCCGGTGCATCTGACACTACAGGACCATTTGGAACCGGGTTGATACCGATTAATGGGAGCCTCAAGATCGGGTCTGTAACCCAACGGAATGCAGTAAACCATGTATAACACGGACTGGTACATCTGTAGTTTGTAACATGCATTAGCAAACAGGAGTGCCACTATAAATAGACGCTTACATTTCAGTGTCCCTGTCAAAAGCGCGTACCTGTTCCAGGCCGTCAACAGTGGCATTGTCTTTGTTATCGTCCACGCCTACGTAGAGCGGCTCCTTTTTCAGGGAGATACGAGCCAAATCCTCCACCCTGCGGGTCTGTGTGGCTGAGAACAGCATCGTCTGTCTGCGCTCTGACATCACAGACATCACCGTTCAGTTGTTAGAAATGCAGGGAAGGATAGGGGCACAACAGACATATTTTTACTTGGAAGAGGCTTTCTCTCCCCCTAGCTTCAAAGATGCCTAAATGGTGCTTAAGCAGAAATCAACACAATTGGCTCCAAGACAGTCAGTGTCACTAGCCAAATAAATTAAGAAATCTTGCATCAAGTAGAAATGCGGATACATCAACATAAGAGTACCAAAACAGACATTTCTATGAAAAAGTTACAAATGACATCAAACGTATAAAAGACGATGAGCCAGAGAAACTAGAAATCCTACTTGGGAGTAGCCTGATTATCTGTTTGAGTTCCTCCTCGAAGCCAACCTCCAGGATACGATCTGCCTCGTCGATGATCAGACACTGCAGGTTCTTGAACATGAAGCCAGCCGTGTTCTGAAGGCGGAGCAAAAGCTGGCTTAACAACATGTTGATGAGTTTATGAAGCTCATTCCCGAACAATGCTGCTCCACTCACAGGATAAACCCTTTCATGTTCCAGGCTAATGTTTGGCAGTGGTTAAAGGACTACAGGAAGCATTGAGAACGAAACTGCACAGTTACTGAAGCTCAGTCCATGTTGGCTTTCCACCAAACCCATGAGTATGTGCGACAGTCTGGAGCTGCAATGACTGCAACAAAACTGTACACTTTACTGTATTGTTCATTTTATAAAACAACAGCCTATTGAGACAACAATAATTATAAAACCTAATAAAAAATGAAAGAAGAGAAAAAAAAAAAGAAAACTATGAAAAATATATAGAAATCAGTATGGAGGTCCAGGTCACCTGCAGGTGGTCCAGCAGGCGGCCGGGCGTGGCTACCAGGATGTTGACACCGTTGGCCAGCTTCTGGGCCTCGGCTGAGCGATTGCTGCCACCCATGATCAGGCCGTACGTGTGCACGTGGTGCGTCATCAGCTCCTTCAGCACGCCGTATGTCTGCATGGCCAACTCACGGGTCGGAGAGAGGATCAGGACGCCCGTACCTGAAGAACGACGGTCAGCAAACGGGTCTATTCCTTGGAGCTTCAACAAACCATACCCAACATGCACTGGTATTGGCCAACTGCCAATTGGTGTAACACCAACTAGGATTTCAGCTGGCGGAATGTGGCTCCTACTTTTCCTATTTTTTATTGCTATACAATGCTGTTGTATGCTGTTGTATGCTGTTGTTTGATAAGAGTGTTTGTGCCACCCCTGTCCATATTTGAGAAGCTGACAAGCAGAAACATTATCCCTTTAGTAGGCCACAATGTACTTTTAAAGAGATAAGTGACTTACCATTACGGGGCATGAACTTTAGTTTGTAGATGAGTTCTATGGACGGGATGAGGAAGGCCAGCGTTTTACCGCTACCCGTCCTGGCCGCAGCCAGGATGTCCCTATAGACAGGAAACATCCACTCAGATGAGTACAATTATTTTGCAGATCGCAACACATTATGTACACACAGTCACCCGGATGAAACTCAGACCTACCTTCCTTCCAGCAGAGGCCTAATACTTTTGTGCTGGATCTCAGTCATGTGTTCGAATCCCATCTCCTTCACCGCCTTGAGAGAGTTCTCACTGATCAGACCAGCGAGAGAGGCAAAGGATGTGTCTTCAAACGCTCCTGTGGAACAGAATGACGAGGTAATGGGTCATATTTTACATTTACAGCATTTAGACACTTTAATCCAAAACGACTTACAATTATTACATTTGTCAACAGTTGAACTGGTTAACCACTAGTTTTTGCAAGCAAATAACATTCTCCCAGAATAAGCGCAGCATCATGTAACAAGGTTACTTCACTTATGCATTTGTAGAACATTACTCGAAAGTTATCATTCGCTCCTCAAACAGTCGATAATTGCAATAATCGAAAGTTATCATTCACTCTTCAAACAGTCAATTGCTAGCAGCCTTTTTTTTTTTTTTAGTCACACAGGGGAAACAGTGCCAGACTGATAACGTCCAATCCCAACCCAGGCCTGAATAAAATGGTGATAGCATTCCAGAAAGTTGCCATTGAATTTA
The DNA here is from genome assembly GCA_025447815.1 of Percopsis transmontana. Lineage (NCBI taxonomy): Eukaryota > Metazoa > Chordata > Actinopteri > Percopsiformes > Percopsidae > Percopsis > Percopsis transmontana. Next base: position 21,105 of record JAOEHI010040537.1, read on the forward strand.
GTAGGAATAGCAGGAATGCTAGCATGGCTACCATTACAATTTAGGTTCTCCTCACAATTACAAAATATGTCCTTGCAGTTATTGATGTTAGAATTACTGGTAATGCATCCATAATACATAACCACAAGGTTCACTGTATGCCTTTGCTGACACCCCATGCGCTATGAAGACAGTGAATGGGCAACACTAAAGGCAAAGCAAAATACAATTTGTAAGAAGACTGAGCATATAATTTCACCCTGTTTTTCTAGAATCAACGCCATGACGTCTCACCGTGGGTAATGGAGGATCTTGATGTTTAATACAGATGGACCAACCCCCCACTTCTTTGGGCTGTCCAAAGTCAGCCAGCCAATCAGTAATCAATAATAGGTAAAAATCAAATCGATACATACCTGTCAAACCGGTTGGCAATTCAGGTCCATCGTCCTCTTCATCATCATCATCATCATCATCATCTACATCCACCTCCTTTTCTCCATTTGCAGTTTTTTCTTCACTGTCATCCGCCTCTTCCTTCATCTCTTCATCATCTGCCGTCTTCTCTGGTTTGTCATCTTCATCGTCCTCGGTCACCTTTGTGTCATTATCCTCTTCCTGGTCTGCCTTAGCCTTTTTCCCACCTAGTATAACGGTTATGTAAATGACCTTGGTTATATCCCTGTGTATTCACAGAGGTTATTATTATTCATATCTCGGTATTCCCTTAAAATAAGGTTTTTATTTTTTGCCTGTTATTTTGGAATTTATGGTTGGTGCTTTTATTTTGTAGGATACGCGCCGAAAACAGGATATAGGTAGATTACGGCAGTTGTCCGCTTGAAAAGACGTTTCCGATCAACGTAAAAAGTTCGAAGATAAAAGTAAATAGTAACTCATTTAGCACCCAGCTGAGAAGGGCACAAGGTTTGTTGCATTTTCGTTTCATGTTGTGTTTTTAATATC